>JANZLD010000236.1:55542021-55559154 GCA_026413575.1 Erythroxylum carthagenense
ACAATACCGAGGGGATGTGGTGCATACCCAGAGGGCTCTCCCCACCCCGGTAGCGATCGCGGGCCTCTTGAGGTGGTACATACCCGGAGGGCTCTCCCACGCAAAGTTCGGGTCGCTACAATTTTGGCCAAGTCTTGACTATTGTGAATCAATTAAAGAGACATGGAGAGTCGATAGAAGATGTTCGAGTGATTGAAGAAATTCTTCAATCGCTAATTTTAAAATTTGATTACATTGTGACTACCATTGAAGAATCAAAGGATTTGGATTCAACATCTATAGATCAACTTTTGGGTTTGTTACAAGCCTATGAAGAGAGATTAAAGAAAGGAGAAGAACTGGATGCTCAAGAGTTATAGGCAAAGTTAAATTTAAATGAAAAAGAAAACTATCAACATTAAGTATGTAGTAAAGGACGAGGAGGTTGAGGTCGTGGTCAAGGCTGGAATCATGGAAATCATGGAAGAGATAGAGGAGGCAGAAATAATTTGAATGATAACGAAGAGTCAAGTTTTCAGCAACAATATCCAAGAAGATGTGGTAGAGGCAGATCGTTTCAACGAGATTGTGGTCAAATATCCAATATACAATGTTACAATTGTGAAAGATTTGGTCACTATGCAGCAAAATGTAAATGGAATTTAAATGAAGAAGAAAACGCAAATTGTGTTGTGGTTGAAGAAGAAGATGATGAAGCAACTGCCTTTTCATTAATGTGCATTGGTGACAAAGAAAGGAGAGAGGAGTCTTGGTATCTCAACTCAGGAGCTAGAATTATATGACTGGTAATAAAGATTTATTTTGTAGTCTTGATGAATCTATTAAAGGCAATATCTCTTTTAGTGATAAAACTAAAGTTCCAATCAACGATAAAGGAGAAATTTGGATTAAATTGAATAATGGAGATCATTAGTTTATATCTCATGTTTATTATGATCCTACTTTGAAAATAAATATATTGAGTATTAGATAACTTTTGGAGAAAGGCTATGAAATATAGATGAGAAATAATGGATTGGTCATGCGAAATGGAAAAGGAAGATTGATTACAAAAGTGCCAATGTCGAAGAATAAGATATTCATACTGAAGATCAATAAAGATAGTCCCATATGTTTAAAAACTACTACGAATGATTCGTCATGGTTGTGGCATCTTAGGTTGGCCACTTGAATTTCGATGAATTGGAGCTATGGTATAAGAAAAGGATAGTGCATGGCTTGCCTTTTATAAGTCATCCTGATCAAATTTGTAAAGGTTGTATGTATGGTAAGAAGTCTAGGAGGAGCGTTTCGATGAAGTCTCTATCTCGAGCTACACAACCACTCGAATTAGTGTACGTTGATATATATGGTCCTATTGCACTAAGTTCATATGGAAAGAATAGGTACTTTTTATTGTTTATTGATTATTATACTCGCAAGACTTGAATTTATTTTTTAAAGGAAAAATCTAAAGCATTTGAAGTGTTTAAGAAATTTAAAGCACAAGTTGAGAATGAAAGTGGTTATCTAATTAAAGCAATTCGGACTGATCAAGGAGGTGAATTCCCGTCAAATAAATTTAATCAATTATATGAGTATCTTGGTATTTGACATTCTATGATAGTTCCCAGATCACCTCAGCAAAATAGAGTTGTGGAGTGTAAAAATAGAACTATTCTTGACACGACTCGTAGTATGCTAAAGAGTAAGATTATGTCAAAGAAGCTTTGGGCTAAAGCAGTAGCATGTGCAGTGTATTTCAATAATTATAGTCCTATAAAGAGTCTAATGCAAATGACTCCATAAGAAGCATGGAGTTGAAGGAGGCCAAGTACTTTGCACTTAAGAGTATTTGGAAGTATTGGCTATGTGCATGTTCTTGATGAAATAAAAGTTAAGTTGGATGATAAGGTCAAAAGTTCATAGTTATTGGCTGTGCTAAAAATTCAAAAGGGTACAAATTTTATGATCTTCAGAATGGAAAAGCGATCATTAGCAGAGATGTTTAGTTTGATGAAGAAGGCTCTTAGGAGTGGAATGTACCATAGGATAAAAATTATAAATTTCTTCCTTTGTTTGATAAATTTTTTGATGCATATAAGTCCCAAAGTCAAATTGTTACTGATGTTACACCGCAAACTCTTCCACGTGAAGTTCAAACAACTCAAACAATTATATCTCCACAAAGCACCTCCAAGAGGCCACATCTTATGTGGAGTTTAAAAGAAATATATGAAGTAACAGAATGATTCTACTCTTTTTTTTTTGTTATCAGATACGGAACTAATGACATTTGAAGAAGTTGTCAAAGTCGAAAGATGGAGATTTGCTATGGATGAAAAGAAAAAACAATTAAAAAGAATGATACTTGGCGATTGATAGATCTTCCAAAAGGGAAGCAACTTGTAGTAGTAAAGTGGATTTAGAAAGTGAATAAAAATTCAAAAGGAGAAGTAGAGAAGTACAAAGCTCGACTTGTTGCAAAAGAATTCACTCAAAAAGCTAGAATTGATTATGATGAAGTCTTTGCTCCAGTGGCTCGCTTTGAGACCGTTCAACTAATTATTTCATTGGCAGCTTAATAGGGATGGAAGATTTATCAGATTGATGTAAAATCAGCCTTTTTAAATAGAACGTTAGAGGAAGAGGTTTAGTTAGAACAACTAATGGGTTACATCGTTGAAGGACAAGAAGACAAGGAACTGAAGTTGAATAAAGCCTTATATGGTCTTAAACAAGCTCCCCTTCATTCAAGACTGCGCTTTAAGCAAGTTAGCCTTCAAAAGCTTCAGCATATCATCTCGTTGGATAAGTTGTTGCTCCAAGTCTGCTACTGCAGTTTCACCTTGTACATAAGGGTAAAGTGGAGGAGGGTCTCGACCATATACAATCTTGAAAGGAGTAGTGCCAGTTGTTGTGTGAAAGCCAGTATTAAAAGAAAACTCAGCCCAAGGTAGGAAGTTACTCCATTCGATTGGTTGCTCATGTGCAAAGCAACGAAGGTAAGCCTCCAAACATCGATTTACCACTTCCGTTTGGCCGTCAGTCTGAGGGTGGTAACTTGTACTCATCCGCAACTTGGTCTTACTCAATTTGAAAAGTTCCTGCCAGAAGTTGCTAAGAAAAATTACATCTCGATCAGAGCCAATTGACCGAGGAAAACCGTGAAGACGAACGATTTCCTTGCAAAAATTTGCAGCAACTATCTTGGCTGTAAAAGGGTGACTAAGAGGAAGAAAGTGAGCATAAAGTTCAAAATGGATAGAACCAATTCAATCTCTACTCCAATGGAACGTGGGATCAAGTTTTCTAAGTTTGATAATACAAAAAAGGTAAACCCAACTTTATTCAGAAGACTGGTTAGAAGATTGCGATTTTTAACTTGTGCAAGACCAGATATCTTGTATAGAGTTGGTATCATTAGTCATTACTTGGAAGCTCCAACTTAGACACACATGACAGCAGCAAAGAGAATTCTTCAATATGTTAAAGGAACACTAGAGTATGGCTTATTTTATACTACTGTAAATAATTCCAGATTAACTGCATTTAGTAACAGTGATTGGGAAGGAGACCTTAATAATCGAAAAAGTACAAGTGGTTTTGTTTTCTTTATGGGAAGTACTGTGTTTGTTTGAAGTTCAAAGAAACAACCAAGTGTTACTCTTTTAACTTATGAAGTTGAGTATGTTGCAGTTGCTTCTTATGTTTGTCATACTATTTGGTTGAAGAAGTTATTGAAAGAGTTGAAATTTAAACAAGATAGAGCTACAGATATTTTTGTTGATAATAAGTCTGCTATTTCTTTGGAAAAGCATTCAATTTTCATGATAGAAATAAACATATAGAAACCAAGTACCATTTTATAAGAGAATGCATTGGGAACAAAGAGATTCAATTGAAGCATGTGACATCTAAAGATTAAGTTGCCAATATGTTTACCAAAGTTTTAAAATGTGAAGATTTCTAGAGATTGAAAGCTATTCTTGGAGTTACTAAAGGTAGAATTACAAGTTTAAGAGAGGGTGTCAGATAATAAACTTAAATTATGATTGTTTGAGTCCTAGTTGGAGTTATCAGTTGGTGTCTTAGTTGGAGTTATTGTTAGAGTCTTAGTTAGAGTTATTAGTTATAAATTACATTGTTTAAGTTAAATAGTAGTAGTTTATCAAGAATTGGTTTTTTAAGCCTATATTTATATGGGCATATTTCATGTTTTATGGGATAGCAATTTACCTTATAATACAGAAGAATGTTTAGCCTCTATTCCTCTATTTCTTTTGCCTCTTTCATATTTTTTGTTGTCCAACAGTATAGATATTGATCATGTCTAGCTTGTTACAAATATAATTAACCTAATTCCCAGGTAATGCTTTAGTGAACACATCAACTAATTGACTCACTGTTATGAGATATAGAGTTAAGATTGATCCATCTTCTAGCTTTTCCTTAGTAAAATGGCAGTTGACTTCTATATGCTTGGTTTTCTCATGAAGCATAGGATTGTTTGCAATATAAATAGCTACTTCATTGTCACACCATAAGTTCATTAGTTTAGACTAAACAAACTCAAACCCACCATGTCAATGACCTAGTCATATAAGTTCACAAGTAGTCTGCGTCATAGCCCTATATTTGGAATACGCACTTAATCGAGATCAAAAACTCTATTTCTTACTCTTCCAAGAAACAAGATTGCCTCCAACAAGAACATAGTAACCGGTGGTAGAACGCCTGTCTGAAAGATCTCCTCCATATTCAGCATCTGTGAAACCTTTTATAATGTGGTGAACGTGATTTTGATATAAGATATGGCACGCCTTTAGATATCTAAAAATGTGAATAACAACATCCCGATATGAGGTTCTAGGAGATGACATGAACTAACTTACAACACTTACTAGAAAGGCGATATTGGGATGAGTGATAGTAAGATAGTTCAATATTTCCACAATCTTCTTATACTTTTTAGGCTTCTCAAGCAAGTCTCCATCTTTAGCATTTAACTTCACATTTGGTATCATAGGCACATCACATGTCGTTGCCTTAATAAAACCATCATCATTTAATAAATCCAAGCAATAATTTCTTTGAGATAGATAGATCCCTTTATGACTGTGAGAAACTTCAATTGCTAAGAAATATTTCAATGGTCCTAAATACTTTGACTGAAAGTGAGCCCCCAAGGAATGCTTTCAACCTCGTGATCTCAGCTTTATCACTTCCAGTGACCACTATATCTTCCACATATACAACCAGTCAAATGCACTCAGAACTAGATGATGCAAAGAATAATGAGTGATCGTATGCACTTCTTTGTAAGCCAAACTCAATCACTACAGTACTAAATCTCCCAAACTAGACATGAGGAGATTGCTTCAAGACATAAGGAGACTTTTTTAATTTGCACACTTTCCTTAACTCCTTTGAGCAACAAATCTAGGTGGTTGCTCCACGTAAACCTCTTCATGTAAATCTAAATGTAAGAATGTATTCTTCATATCAAGAATTTCTTTGAGATAGATAGATCCCCTTATGAATGCGAGAAACTTCAATTGCTAAGAAATATTTCAATGGTCCTAAATCCTTTGTCTGAAAGCAAGCCCAAGAATGCTTTCAACCTCATGATTTCAACTTTATCACTTCTAGTGATCATTATATCATCCACATATACATCCAATAAAATGCACCCAGAACTAGATGATGCAAAGAATAATGAGTGATCGTATGCACTTCTTTGTAAACCAAACTCAATCACTACAGTACTAAATCTCCCAAACTAGACATGAGAAGATTACTTCAAGCCATAAAGAGACTTTGTTAATTTGCACACTTTCCCTGACTTCTTTGAGCAACAAATCTAGGTGGTTACTCCATGTAAATCCAGGCAATAATTTCTTTGAGATAGATAGATCCCTTTATGACTGTGAGAAACTTCAATTGCTAAGAAATATTTCAATGGTCCTAAATACTTTGACAGAAAGTGAGCCCCCAAGGAATGCTTTCAACCTCATGATCTCAGCTTTATCACTTCCAGTGACCACTATATCATCCACATATACAACCAGTCAAATGCACTCAGAACTAGATGATGCAAAGAATAAAGAGTGATCGTATGCACTTCTTTGTAAGCCAAACTCAATCACTACAGTACTAAATCTCCCAAACTAGACATGAGAAGATTACTTCAAGCCATAAAGAGACTTTGTTAATTTGCACACTTTCCCTGACTTCTTTGAGCAACAAATCTAGGTGGTTACTCCATGTAAACCTCTTCATGTAAATCCAAATGTAAGAATGCGTTCTTCATATCAAGTTGGTGAAATGCCCAACTGTAAGTAGCAGTTAAAGAGACAAACAGTTAGACAGAAGAAAGTTTTGCAACTGGAGAAATAGTCTTGAAGTAATCCACCCCATATGTCTGAGCATATCATTTAGTAACCAACCAAGCTTTTAATCGAGCAATAAAACCATCAGGATTCATTTCAACAATAAACACCCACTTACAGCCAAGGTCTTATTTCTGTGAAGGAAGAGAAATAAGATCCCAAGTATGATTTTATTCTAAGACCATCATCTCTTCTTTTATTGCAGCTTGCCAATCATCGTGAGCTTGTGCTTCACCAAGGGATGTTGGAACAACAATAGAGTCTAAAGAAGCTACAAAAGACTTGGAGGAGGGATATAGAGCATGGTAAGATACAAAGAAAGAAACAGGGTAAGTACAAGGGCGTTTACATTTACGAAAAGCAATAGGAAGGTAAAGGCTAGCATCAGGTAGTGGTGACTAATTTGGAGACGAAGCAAAATGGGTCGGTTCTATATCCTAGCCAATAGGGGGTGCCTCAATAAAATGTTGCACACGTCGAGAATAAGCCTGATGAATAACAAGTTGAGAGGGAGGAGAAACTACCTATTCATTGACAATATAAATAAGATAATCATCCCTTAAATCACTAGAATGTGAAGAAGAGGACACAGGAGAACCAAAGAAATGTGTATTCTTGAAAAAGGTAACAGATATCAAGTAATGAACCAAAGAAGGAGAGTAACAATGATATTCTTTTTGTACACAAGAATATTCTAGAAAGACACACTTAAGAGATTTAGGATCCAGTTTTGAGACCTGAGGTCGCATGTCTTGAACGAAGCAAGTACAGCCAAATATTTGAGGAGTAAGAGGGAATAATGTAGATGAGGGAAAGAGAAGGGAATATGGAATCTTACTGTTAAGAACAAAAGAAGGCATTCGGTTAATTAGAAAACAAGCAATGGAAATAACATCGGTCCAGGAAACTTTTGGGACCTACATATGGAATATTAGTGCCCAAACAACTTCTAATAAGTGACAGTTCTTTCCCTCTGCTACACCATTTCATTGAGGGTAACAATACATAATGACTGATGAATAATACCATGCTGAGAGAGAAGATTTAAAAGTATGGGAAATAAATTCTTGAGCATTATCACTTCTCAAAATGTAGATGAATTTATTGAATTGAGTTTTAATTTTAATATGAAAGGCATAAAATATTGTAAACAAGTTTGGTCGAGATTTCATACGATAAAGCTAAGTAACTCGAGAATAATCATCAATAAGTGTCACAAAATAATTTTTTTTTGGACAAAACAGGACAAGGACCCCACACATCAGTATGCACCAAGTAAAAAGAAGACTCAACTCATTTATCTAGTCTAGGAGAATAAGATGCTCTATAATTTTTAGCAAATTAGCAAGCTTCACACTCTAAGGTAGATTCTTGTTTACAATTAGGACATAACTTCTGTGAAAATTATTAGAGATAGATGACCAAAATGACAATGAAGCTACAAAAGATAAGATGAGCTTGTGCAAGCAATCGATTAAGGTACTGGTTTAGAAGTCGAATCACGAGCATACAAGCCATTCACCAAACACCCTTTATGAATAATCTACTTCTTTCGAAGATCCTGAAAAGGACAATAATTGGAATAGAAAACAACAAAATTATGTAAGACTTTTGGTGAGTTGGTTGATAGATAATAGGCTAAAAGGGAATTGCGATAAACATAAAACAAATGATAATGGGAGAGATTTGTGGGGGTTATTATAGAAGAGGTAAATCCTTCGACTAACATAACACAAGGTAAATTAGCAGTAGATTTGAAAGAAGAGAGGATACTTGTGTTGTCGGTCATATGATCAGGAGCACCTGAGTCAATAATCCAAGATGAGGTGGCCGAAATTTGTTGATGAGCATTGGTTAAATAAGCATACTCATCCATTGAAATTGTGATAAAAGGTAAGGATGAGTAAGTAAGCAATAAGACGCCATCCTAAGTAGCCACATTTGTAAATTTTCTATTATTATTCTTATCGGAGTACTTGGAAAGCTTACCATGTAATTTCCAACAATTCTTTTTAATATACCCCTCAACTCTAGAGTAATTATAAGTACAAGGGTTACTATTATTCCTAGCAATAGAACCACTACCATTTCCACCTTTGCTACAGCGATTAGCATTTGAAACTTTACTAACCAACGTCACTGTGTCATTGGACACCATATCAGAAGTCATATCACCATCTTTACAAACACAAAGCAAATAGGCATATACTTTCATAAAGGAAGTGTCTCATTAGTTAATAATTATATGTGTGTCATGTTATATTCAGAACCCAACCCTGGTAAGAAACATTATTCCACAATCTGCTTTTCTTGTTCTTGCATTTTTTTATGTCATCAATAATAGGAAACATAGCTCACTTTTCTTCAAAGGCTTGTTTCATTCCAATATAATACTGAAATAGAGAACAACCTTTTTGTTCCGCTCGATAAATCTTTAACATTAAGTTATGAACATGAGACAAATATTGTTTGCAAGCATACAGAAATTTCAGATATTCTTATAATTCTTTTACACAATCACAAGGATTTGAAACATTATCAACAGTTGGGTCTAGTGTATGGATTTAATTAAACAATTTATAATCCTCCGATAACCATTTCTTTCAAGCATCAACATCCATCTTAGGATGCGGATTACTAGTTAATGATCCTCCAATTCTACGCTAGCCACAAATCTACAAATAATCTTTTTCCTTTGTGCGTAATTTTTTCTTCCAGTCAATTTTATGTCGATAATTTTCGATAACCCGATGAAATTTCAATAATAATCTTCTTATCGCCACCCACTTCACTACCCTCAACCATTTAAATCAGTCCCAAATGACAATATCAATCAAATAAAGGAGGAAAAGAAGAAGTCAACCTCAATGCAAAAAATTGAAATAAATTCAGAGACACTCGCACCAAGGAAGAGAGCGACGAAGGACTGTCAACCCACACCAATACAAATCAGCAGTACCTGGAAGAAACTGACTGGATATTTAGACAGGGACGAAGGAGGTGACGTCGGAGGAAGAAATTGGTTCGGCAAATGGTAGCTCATCCGTCCTCAAGCGTCGACGCATGGGAAGGATGTCTGGGAATGTGGCAGTGCATGTCACTCACATGCTGGAAATCCGACGACTGGATTTGAAAGGATGGCCTATTAGCACCCATAGAGCCTTATGAAGGACTAGGAGGAGGTGAGAAAAAAAATTCTCTCAAAATGTGTCACCCACAAACAGCGCACTGTCTCAATATAGAGTAGAAATCGAAAAAAAAAACTTTCAAGAAAGAAACCCAGAAACTTGACGAAGCTCTAATACCATGAGACAACAGAGCAAATGAGAAGAATGATTTTTTTTATATTCGATTAGAATGATACAGGTATTTATATAACAGTACATAGGCTAAACTAGGAAAGTAATTCCTATGATTGTGCTAAAATTCCTATGAATATGTTATTTACATTAGCTGTATAATCCTTATGAATATGTTGCAGTTTGTAACAACTATTTACAGCTGCTATGTTTCTGTAACAAATTTCTTACTACTGCCATTGCCTAACAAAAATGTACTTTATTGTGGTTCTTGATGTCATTTTCTTTTCCGTACTTGTTGCAACAAATATTGATTTTCTTCTTGCTGTTTCAGTCCATTTCTCAGGTCTATGTTTATCCTTTTTCTCAGGTTCATTCTCTTGGCCAATCATGGCGATGGCAACGTTAACTGCAATAGTTGCCAGTCAAGCTGCGATCTCATCCACTTTTTCAATTGTCAAACAATGCTATACATTAGGATGTTTTCCACGGATCAAAATTGTCCGCAAATCAGATTGGAGTAATCGCCAGATATTTATCCCTGAAATAAATTGGATCCTTATGATTCTTTGTTTGTTGGTTACAGTAGGTTCTCAAGACACTAATCATATAGGAAATGCTTACGGTTAGTCTTCTCTACCTCTACACATATTTAGTAAGGTGAAGTCTTTCCGTAATTGGTGAATCCAGATTATGATTGTAATATTAAAATCTGATAATACATGAGAAGCTTAATTTGATTGATCAGGACATGTTGAGTCCAATTTTTGAAATTTTGGAGGCCATTGTTTTATGCATTAATGACTTCTGGGTCTGCAGTGATAAGCCCCTAGGCACAAGTTTAAAGGCATACATGCGATAGATGCGTCCTGAGGAAAAAGAACTAACCTTCCATTTCCTTTACTATGACTTTGATTAATAGGGTTACTAATAAATAATTCCTTTCCAAAATTGCTAAATGAACATATCAGTGTTGGAATCAACAAAATTCTATTGGAAGATAAATTTGAAACAAAAAACTAGAGTTTTTTTCAAGTTTTACTTACTTGACCTGCACTTTTCTGCTACATAAAAATGAATGATGTTTAGGAATGTGATCTCATCTGTAGTCTTGCAAACTGCTCATATTTATCCCTCCAAAAGACTTTTTGAATGTTAGGCCGACGACCCCATGAAAAGCATGGGTTGTGATGATCTCACTGGGAGCTCTGGTTTAACTGTATTAGCATTTATTATTATCGCTGTTGACTAAGTCCTGTTTATGATGTAGGTTAAGATATATATATTAATAACTTAGATCACGTTTCTTTCATTTGCTAGATTAGAAAAACTAATTCTGTAAATTTGATTTCAGGTATCGCGTGCATTATTGTGATGTTTTTGACTACTCTCCTTACTTCATTGGTTATCAACTTTGTATGGCATAAGAGTCTGCTGCTAGCGCTTTGTTACTTTTTACTCTTTGGAGTGATAGAGATAACCTTCTTCTCATCTTCTTTTATGAAGATTCACGAAGCTGGATGGGTTTCTCTTCTGCTCTCTGCAGCTTTTGTGTTCTTGATGTATGCGTGGCATTATGGTAGCAGGAAGAAGTATCTACATGACCAACATAACAAAGTACCCATGAAATGGATTTTAAATCTAGGTTCTGATCTTGGGGTTGTTAGGGTCCCTGGGATTGGCCTTATTTACACCGAGTTAGCAAATGGAGTTCCAGCAACATTTTCCCAGTTCTTAACCAACTTGCCAGCATTTTACAAAGTTGTCGTGTTTGTTTGTGTTAAAACTGTTCCAGTTCCTTTTGTGCCCCGAAAGGAAAGGTATCTTATTGGTCGGATAGGTCCAAAATCTTACCGGATGTATCGCTGCATTGTTCGAAATGGTTACAAAGATGTCCAAGAATACGAAAGTGAATGTGATTTTGAAAATGAACTAATGATGAGTGTGGCAGAATTTATCCAACTAGAAGCAGAAGGTTCCAGGACTTCCGACGGCTCGATTGATGGCAGGCTGGCTGTTGTGAGGACTTCTGAGAAGTTTGGGAAAAGAATTGAAGTATCAGCATCAGGAGAAATTGGAGAATGCAGTTCAGGCCTCATGGCAACTGTAACTAAAAGCAAGTCACCGACGCTACAGAAATTAAAATGTATGTATGAGCAGGAGCTACCTCGACTGAGTGATAGGAGGAGAATTCGATTCAAGTTGCTGGATACGGGATACAAGGATTCAAATGTTAAGGAGGAGCTCCTGGAACTTCTGGAAGCAAAGCATGCTGGGATAGCATATGTAATTGGCCATTCTTACGTTAAGGCAAAATGGAACTCATCATTCTTCAAGAGGTTTTTGATCAATATCTTCTACTCTTCATTGCGTAAAAACTGCCGAGCTCCTGCCGTCAGCTTGAGTATTCCTCGCATTTCTCTTATTGAGGTGGGCATGGCCTACAGTTTGTAGTTCTCTCTGGTTTGCCTTCTCTAGGAAAGTGGGAAGCAGCCAGCAAGTCATTTATGTATTGACTCTGTTAAATTAGCTCTCTGTTTCTTTTTCTTTTTTCTTGTTGTTCTTGTTGCGTATGAATAAAGGCTTCGAGAATCCTGTGACCATCGTATGGATTAAATGTTATTCCATCATATACCTTTTGAGATAAATGCATGCCAGTGGAGTGCAAGTGCAGCTTCCAATCTCTCAGGCTCCTCGAGAATTCTCCTCTAATTGGTTATTATTATTATTACTATTAAACATATCAAGAGATATATTAAATAATTAGATTAATCAATTTTAAAATTAAAAAATTACCACCCAAAAGTCCAATTTCCTAAGTCCTAGGGCACTAACCGTGGAAACCCCCCTCTATGCTTCAATTCACGCCTACAATTATTACCTATTAACTTCCCTATCGATTATCTAATTCCACGCAGCAGCTCGTCTCCTTCCACAAAATCAAGAGCAAGCTCCTCTCAGCTACCAGTCTGTCATTTTTCTGCGATTTAGGGTTTCCCCTTCTTCTTCTTTTTTTTTTCTCCATTTTTATGTGATGGTATAATTGGAGTCTCCAACTGTTCCTAAATGTTGAGCTCTTGTTGCTCTCTATCTGTATCCCACCGCCCAATTCTTGTCCCTTCCTTATCCAAATTTAGGGTGTCCAACCCACCCGCCAAATCAAGCTGGTTTCTTTCTCCGTGGAACTGTCGTATCTTCGACTCAAGTCCCAAGTTACCCAGAACTGCAAATGTATAATTTCCAGTTTCCTTTTCTTTATTGAGCTCTTGGACCTTTTATCTTTTATCTTAATTATTTTTCTTCCGAAATTTAAGCATTTTATTAGAGTTAGCTATTGTTTGCTAAGTTGGAAAAAGCAAGGAATAGAATACATAAGAAAAGAAACCCTGTGTAGCCTATGGCCCTATTTTACTAACTGAAATGGTTAGAAGCTTCTAGACCTCTGGTGGATGATAATTATTTGATTCTATTCTGAATTTTTTTTCCTTAATTTCTCAGAGACCAAACCTAGGGATTATGGTAATATTAACTTTTTGAATTTTTTTTGGGTATATGCGTGTTTTGTTTTGTTATGCAGAAATGGAAAGTTTCATGTTTTAGACATGAAGATTTCTCTCCAATAAAACCAAAGTCTGATGGTGCTGAACATTTCTTACCGGAGGAATCAGCGAAGCCTGAAGTTGATAATTGTACAAATGTTAAACGAGATTGGATATCTAGTCTTCGAGAGGTATGTTCCTCTGCAGTCTATTATTTTAATGGTACGTTGTTCTTAATTTAGTAGAAGAAGGCATCAGGGTGAAAATGAAAAGAGTTACGTTTCTGGTTTTATTGGCAATTGCAAGTTTGGTATGAGAGAGAAGGGCGGGTTAGTATCATTTGTGCTTCGGGGAGAATCTCAATTTTTTGACCTCTGTTACGTTTATGGCTTTTTGACTCTTCTATTTAATGTCATATGAAGCCATTAAGATGAAAAATGTAGTAAATTCAGGTTAATGCTGTAGTTGGTCCGTATCATGTTTAAAATGGATTTATGCTTTCTATTACTTGTCACTTACTATGATCTGGAGCTGCTATTGTCTTCTTTTTTTTAAGAATTCTGCTGGTATTGTTTGCTGTCACATCATTGGGAAAGAAAAGAAAACTAATATGCTAGTGAATACATATCAATTACTACTGAACTTTTTCTTCTGTTAGACAGAGTTTAAGAAGTAAATAAGTGGATGACTTATAGTTTCTTCTTCATTCTGAAAGTCAAAACATTATAGTATGCAATTGAATGTATACACATGCTTTCTTAGGATACCAGTTTTGCATCTCACTGACTACTGCGTTAAATTTCAGGCTGCAGATGTGGGAATTAGGCAAATTGGGGGCAGGTGGACTGTGCCATGGACAGCAGAGACCATAGTGCAGGTAATGGTTTACTCAACTGTAGAATGATGGAAATCAACAAAAATTATGGGTTAGTATCTGACTAGTAAGTCTTACTAGAAATTGACAAAGATAGTAACTGCAAAGAACCATTACTGTCAAGTGGCAAGCATTAACACTGCTTATTGAGTGTTGTGGCATTTTCTAATTCCTAACAAAATTTCTAATGACCGGGTGAATAAGATTGATTTTGCATATTGCTTCTTTTCTTAGAGCTTTTTGAATTCTTTAGTTCCAGAATGTTATATAAAAATATAAAATTGTTCATTATGCATAAAACCTGCATTCTTCCGCTGAATTATTCGAAGTAGTAAGAACCATAATCTGTACTTATAAAATACTTCCTGGAGTTGCAGGTTATGCTTCTATGGGTTGTTTCATTCTGGTTTATAGGATCCTGGGTGATTCCTTTTGCAGCCCACATGGCAGGCTTCAGCAAGGAATCTCTAACATTTAGAGGGCAAGCATTGTTCAGCCTTGTAACGGATGTAACTGAAGGTCTTGCTGGAATTGCAATCCTTCACCGTTGCCTGTCTCGATTTCGTCCTCTTCCATCTGATTGGTTTAGGTTTAGCCTGAGAGGGAATTGGCTGTTGGATATTGCTTTTGGATGCCTCATGTTTCCTCTGGTGAACCGGCTTTCACTGTTCAACCTTAGCCTATTGCCCATTCTACCTTCAACACCTGTTACTTTCTCAAGTGTTGAGCAGTCAATTGCAGCACGAGATCCAGTAGCAATGGCGCTCTATGCAGTAGTGGTCTCAGTGTGTGCTCCTGTGTGGGAGGAGATAGTCTTTCGGGGTTTCCTTCTACCTTCATTGACCAGGTACATGCCGGTATGGTGTGCAATACTCATGAGTTCAGTTGCCTTTGCTTTAGCACATTTTAATGTACAGAGAATGCTACCGCTAATTTTTCTTGGGGTGGTGATGGGGGTTATTTTTACGCGATCAAGGAATTTAATACCATCTATGCTTTTGCATAGTCTGTGGAATGGTTTTGTGTTCCTAGATCTAATGAAATAGTTCTTTAGCTGTGTACTTGTAGAGAATCAATCTGTTGATCCTATGTTGTAATATCTCGTGCAAAGCGTTGAACATAGGATTTTAGAGAACTCTTGTCTGCTTTAGATATGTATCTTGACCAATGTCTTTGGATTTGACGATAAGGACACAAATAGAACTCAAGTAGAACCATTAGCAGAGATGACAGGCCATTCTGTTACAAATTAATTGTAGCATTATATGGCCCGAGTTCAGGTCTGTAATTATGATAGTCAAATAAAGGAAGAAGCAGAATACTTCTTAGCAACGTGTAACATTCTTGATACAGCTAATGACCACTTTCACTTGTTCATCTGTCATTTTCCATTCGTCTTTGTTCTGCTTCAAATTTTGAAATTCTTTTTCCAATTGCAGAGAGCTTTACTAACATTTTTTGATTTAGCCAATGACCACTTTCTCATGTTCATATTGTCATGTATTTTCATTCTTCTTCGTTCTCCCCCAACTTTGAGTTTTCCAACTGCTTCAGTGTAATTTATGAGCACGACTAGTATGTAAATGAGTAGGAGTATTGAGCAATATCTGAGCAAAGCAAAACATGGAGTGGAGAATGGAGAATCGGTGTACTTAACCAGGCGTCATCTGAACGATGGAGAATTCCAACCAAAGGCGTATATAAGTGTTGGAAATCAGGTTGAGATTTAATCCTACAGAAATAATTATAATTTTTTTCGTCTTTGATTTCTTCAAATTAAGATTACTTAAATTTTTATAAAATAATTAACACAAATTATAATAAAGTATGAATTATAATTCATACCTTATTATTAAACTTAAATCACTTTTTTCCTATCTTTGGAATTGTTCGGTCTTTAATAGTATTTTCAAAATAAGTTTTGAGAATTTTACATTTGATACAGGGAGAGTTAGGTAAAGAGTATTAGCTTTGTTAAAGTTTAAGTTTATTTACAATAAGGTTTTGATATTTTAGTAATTTAATTGAAAGTAAATTTTTATTTTAATTAAAATTTATTTAGAATTATAAATAATTTTAATTAAATATCAGTTATGTTTAAAGAAGCTCTAACATATTGATTTTTATTTATTAAATATCTTATATTTAATTATAAGTTTCTCAAACGTTATAATTAAGTTCAATTTAATTAAAAGATTTTTTTCTCTTTAAATTGTTCTTTATGTGTCATTCATTAGGTTTCTAAATATATTAGCAATAGATACAAATTTCAACCATAAATAATATTTATGATTACATAAATTTAATTCTTTTAATTCTTTAATTAAATAATTTACATTTGTAGATCAAGATTAGAGTCTAGTCATACGTCTTGATCACCTAAATATCTAAGAATGTCAAAGTAATTCTTCTTTTCATGCATGATTTTTTGATATAATTTAATTCTTTTATCATACAATATTTCAATTAGACATAGAGCATAAAATTAATGTCTACTCTATTTTGAATCTAATCATATTAGTTCTTCGCTATTAATTATTAATTCAATCAATGACATTTACAAATGTCTTTTACTATAGTCAAGGATTTCCTGAAGCGATACTAATAGAGAAAAATAGAGCATTCTCTTTAATTACTTTAGGATAATGAATCTTATATTGATCACTCAACTGCTTCTATATAATTCATGTTACATCTAATGACTACCGATTAAGTTCTTCTTAACTAGAACAGGTCATAAATAATGTCAAAGCATAACAGTCCATATACAAGATAACTTTAGGGTATGTTTGGATGTGGGTGGAGGGATGGAAGGGAATGGAATGGAATGGCCCAAATGACTCATGCCATTGTTTGGGAATCTATTTTGAAACAGGATGGAATGACAATTAATGGCTTTGGAAGCAATCCTTTGCCATCCAAATCCAATATTTTGTGACCCCCCAAATTGGGGGGTCAGGGATGGAATGACATGGCTTGCCTTCCAAACCCTCTCCTATTTTATTTAAACTTCCAAACAATGGAGTGACACATTCCACTCCATTCCATTC
>JANZLD010000236.1:55562819-55575750 GCA_026413575.1 Erythroxylum carthagenense
ATAAATAATTTAAAAATTATTATTTATAAACTAATATTTATTTTATATATTTTTAATTATTAAATCAAAATTTATTTTAAATTTATATATTTTAAAAATATAAATTTAATTATACTTATTAATCATTATTAAATTAAAATTGTGATTATTATTTATTATTATGATTTTTGAAGATAAGGTTAAAAACATACAGTACAACTATATAATATGACAACGGACTATTTTATAATTTTTAAAAAAAATTTAAGGACTATTTTATAAATTTAAAAAATTATCCGAAATGGTACTTAGTATTAACTGGTAGCAATACACTACCGTACCAAAACCTAATCCGGTATTAAGTCCAATACAGTATTCATAACATTGGTTAAAGAGGAGGTAGGATTTTATAAAAGAATTGTCATAGAATTGGGAAAGAAAGAAGGCTTAAATTGACCAGCATAATTTTTTGATTAAATTTCAGAGGAAAATAATATAAATACCAATGGGGTCTTAAGATTTAGAATTCAAGGAAAGTGCTACTACTTTCCTTATATTAGGAAAGTTTTTACTTTCCTAATTATTCAGAAAAATGAACCAAACGTAATAATTTAAATTTTAAGAAAAATCTTACTTTTTCAGTCAATAATTCATATCAACCAAACAGAGCCTATAGGTAACATTTTTACCAAATGGTCGCAAATTATGCTGGGCAATGAGTAGAATTATACATAGCCAAAAGTGATACACTACAATAGGTAGAATTGTTGTCAATGATATTTTGTTACATTTTTCTTTCGTGGCTAAATGTTATTAATTACGTTATAGTAAACTTACGTAATAATATTTATTGGTGAGTCAATAATGGTCGCTTAAAATTATTTGTGATGATTCAATATTCGTAACAAAAAAAATTTATTTACGCTTTATAAAATATAGCCAAAACCTATTGGTTAGGATTTTCAAATCATAGTTAAAAGTTTTTGTTATGATTTTTAATTTTTAACAAACATTAGGAATAATACATAAATATAAATTAAATTTTATAATTATGATTTATCATAATTTCAACTATATACTAATTATCACAGATATATTATCTTTAGTATTAAAATATCAAAGCTAATTAACTTAATATATAAAATAAAAAATATCTTTATTAATTATTTTGCCAATAAACTATAATAAATCGATTGAGTGAACGGCATACATGGTGAGTTCTTGAACTATTACCAGCCGAATAGACGTGAACCTTGGAATATTTAGCATTTTGAAGCCAAAGTTCTATATTTGATCCACTCTAGAGCTGCCCAACCATCATCATATGCATATGGATATTGATAATGTGGTGAGCAACGGTAACTCGTAGACACCAAAATGCTAATACTGCGATAGAGGGGTCATAAATAGCACTGTTGGCAAACAATGAGCGAAGCTTCCACACAAAAGAAGGTGATCACAGGGACAATCCCAGTGGTGGTCAATGGCTTCTCAAGATCCACTATCCGCCATTGAGCCTCGTTTTCAGTGGCTGAAGGAAAAAAGTAGAATGATCAACGTGATCAAAAGAAAAAACCCCATTTACCGGAATCATGTTGGCAAGGACTTGACGTTCCAGGAACACTACCAATTTATGACTAAAGCTCACGTCTGTTCGGTGAAGTATATTATATACCAATTTAGAGTTGGAGAAGAGCAACCATTTGCGAATTGCGAGTAATAGGAGGATTTCTAGCGAAAAGAGAGAGAAGTTTTCACGAAGTTCTTTTAGGTAAGAAGGGATGATTCTTGGTTTGGGCCGGGAGCCTTACCGGCTAGATATTATCCTGTTTGGTCACACTCACATTCCGTAGGGGGCGCTGCGCATCCTGTGGGGCAGCGGGAGTCGAACCTGTGACCTCAAGGTTTTGATGCGTTGAGACGAACGCCTCTCACCACTGGGCTTGTGCGTCTCAACGCATCAAAATCCTGAGGTCACAGGTTCGACCCCCGCTGCTCCCACGGGATGCGCAGCGCCCCCCTACGGAATGTGGATATGACCAAAAGGGACAATACCTGACCGGTGAGGCTCCCGGCCCAAACCAATTCTAATTATGCTTGCTTAAGATTTTAGAAAATGTATCAAGTTTACTTTATTCCTAGAACTCAGTGTGTCAAATAATTAAAAGCTGAAATAACTACACAGACAAGCTGGTACTCCATTGTAACTCAATCCATTAGGTAAAGAAAGATAAGGAAATTCAACATCTGTATCATAAGGAAGGGTGTCCCTTATCAAAAATATACTTGTATTAAATTTCATCTTTATCATTCTCCTTATAATCAATTGTCTGATTCTTGAAAACTACCTCTTTTTAGTATAGTAACTTCCTTTTCATGCGTCTCATATCTCATGTGCAAGGAATAATCCAATTCACTCTTATAATGACAACATATTCAAATATTCTATTTCTTGTACGATTATCACTACTTTTATCTCCCAAATTTTTAGTAATATTTTGATATTTATAAATTAACCCTTTACATTTATAGCCATTCGCTAAATAACCCTTTTTTTAAATAGAATTTAGCAATGACATCCGTCTGGTGACTTTTAAGGAAAACTTGCTTATATTAGTAATTTTTTAATATATTTAGCAATTGCAAATATTTAAAGAGGATAAAGTTTCGGAATGTTAATATTATAACTTTAAAAAACTTATCCGTTAAAAATTAAAAACATTTAAAGCTTATATATATTTCAAACACACAAAACCTCAATTTAATAAATTAAGTGCTTAACTTAGCAAAAAAAAAAAAATCATTTTATCTTTTCTCACTCAGAACCAGCATAGCATATTACACCTTCACAACCTCACCTATGTTTTTTTCTTTTTTTTTTTGCCGGAAAAGAAAGAGCTTGGAATAGAAATCCACCGAAACGGAATCCCGTCCACATAGCGACACGTAAACAACTTGCAAGGCTGTCTCTGCGTCGCTTCATGTATAAATTATTTTAGTATGAGACACCGACTCGTGTACCTGAAAAAGCGGGAACCACCACTCCTCTCCGTCGTCCACCACCATTATAAGCGCCTTTCCCTCCGCCGCCATCTTTCTTAATATTAGTGATTCCTAATCCTATCCTCCTAAGCTCAGCCACTCCTTCCTTGTCGTGGGAACCGCTCACTTCGCTTCTTTGCAAGTAAAAACCACTTGTTATTAGAAAAAGAAAAACTAACCGAACCGAACTTCTAGAGACAAGAAGCGGTTAAGGATTGGTGTGCCAGTTTTGTCCGCTGTCTGAATGAGACCCCATCTTTTTATTTCCTTTCCTTTTCTCCTTATTTTCTCTGCATAACTACTTCCATATCCATACAAAAGTCCCTAGCCTTTCCACTAAGTTTAAATAAGACCATATTTAATCCTTCCATTTTCGATCTCCTTAACGTTTATATTCACTACGAAGGCACTTTAGGACCTACCAAGGACCGATTGCCACAGCAAGCTCTCTTCTTTGTGTTTTTTGTTTTTGGGTTAGATCTACCATCTTTTGGTTATATCGTTTGTTATTAGTGTTATAATATAGAAATGGAACAGAAGCATATATTGATGTCGGCGTTGGGAGTGGGAGTTGGGGTAGGGTTGGGGTTGGCGTCGGGACAAACGATGAGCAAATGGGCTGGCGGTGGTAACACTTCCCTTTCCGACGTGGGAGTTACGCCTGAGAAAATGGAGAGGGAAATTTTAAGGCAAGTTATTGATGGAAGAGAAAGCGGCGTCACCTTTGACCAATTTCCCTACTACCTCAGGTTTCCGTTTCTCTTTACGTATCCTTGTTATATTCTTGGCTTTGATTTACAATTTAAAAAAGTTTAATACTTGGTTAGTTTTTGTCATTTCTTTCCATAAATAGAAAACTTGTATTGCCTTACGATAAGTTAATTGGGAAATTAAATTATAACCTTATATGACGATCACTTCTAATGATTAAGTAGATCATTTTTTGGGGACGGATTCTCTTGACTCTTTTTTGTATCCTTACTCTATTTTATAAATCTTTATATGATCACATAAATAATTGATTAAAATTCATAAAATAAGATAAATACACAAAAAAATGGACAGAAGATGGGGTTTCATTGCAAATCGAATAACCCCAAATTTTAGATATTATTTGCTAAAGTGCAATGCATAGTTTTGTTTTAAAAAATGGTGTTCAACTTAAAGAACCCAAAAACAGAAATTACTAACATCAATCCAAAAAAATTAAAAGAAGAAAATAATAAAATATAAATTATTATATAGAATTTATTGGAGAATTATCTTTTGTTCCTTTATTTTTAGCTAATATTAATTAACTAAAAAAGGTTTAGTGACTAATTATTGATAGTAATTAGTATCATAAATAATAAAAATATTATTTTTACTACTTTGCATCAACTTTTGGTATTGGGTTGACAGTGAGCAAACGAGAGCCTTATTGACAAGCGCTGGCTATGTCCACTTGAAGCATGCTGAAGTGTCTAAGCACATAAGGAACCTTGGACCTGCAAGTCGGACTATACTGCTCTCAGGACCTGCAGGTTGGTTATCTATAATCAACAATTAACCACCTTCATTCATAGTTATACACGTCTTCACATATTTTATCACCAATGACTACCAATTTTCAATTTTCAAATCCATGAAGAACTGTACCAGCAAATGCTTGCCAAGGCCTTAGCGCATTACTTTGAAGCAAAACTACTGCTGTTAGATGTAACTGATTTTTCTCTTAAGGTAAGCTTCTGCAACTATTCGTTTTCTAGATGTTTGTTTTCCATATATGTAGCATTGTTAAGAAAATAAGTAATGGGGCTGCTTCGTGACAGGTTCAAAACAAATATGGTTGTTCGAACAAGGAATCAGTAAGCTTGTCATTCTATGACCAAGTTATCGCATTTTTCTGTCATGTTGTAGAGAGAAATTAGGGATGAAAATTAGGAATGGTTCAATTTGCATCTTCTCATATTCTTCAAATCATTTCATTTATCCAGTTTTTCAAAAGGTCCCCTTCGGAGTCGACGCTAGAACGGTTGTCAGGCTTCCTTGGATCATTATCTATCCTACCGCAGAAGGAGGAAAATAAGAGTATGATACATGAGTTATTCTTTCTCGTTTTGCTGAAGACTTCTCAATTTTGTTTACGATTTATGGATTCAAAAGTCTGTATTCCAGTGCCTTTTAGTTTTGGGGTTCTGGCTTGTGGGCTGAAGTGCTTTTACAGTTTAATTGTCAAAGATCCTCCAGTAGGCCTAAAACAGCTATTTGATGTTAATTATTTATATTCAGTAGACTACTTTTGGAAAGTGATTGCAATGCCCTTTTATTGTTGTCTGCAGATAGTACTAGGTTGAATAGTTTGGTAATTTACTCTGCATTTCTACCTTAGCTGAGGCTCTGAACAATTTGATCTTTTCCAGACACATTGCGGAGGCAACACAGTGGTGTGGATATCTCATTCCTGGGGTAGCTTTCTGATTGATTCCTTCGAAAGCTGTAACTACTTTAACATCTTGTTTCTGATGTGGTCTTGTTCTATGGCCTTAGGCGAGCTGAATGTTCTTCAGATCCTCCAAAGCTACGAAGGAATGCTTCTGCTGCAGCTAACATAAGCAATCTAGATACCCAACCCACTACCTCTAATACAGGTTTTCCCTCAAGAATTTTCCGGGTGTAAATATTGTGATATATGGTTGATTATGTTTGCTTTTACGTAGACAGAAATGTGCATAATGAAGTGATTTATCCCCAAATAACAGAAGGTCAATAAGTGTAGGCGTTAGGTTGTAAACATATGAACATAGTATAGCAGCCTTTGTTGGGTTGGAAAACCAAAGAGAAAAAGATGTCACCTCTCCTCCTTCTCATTCATGTATATTAGTTTGCGGACATGTTAATTGACATCGTCATCTTCCTTCTGAAGCTACTTTGAAGCGTACAAGCAGTTGGTCTTTTAATGAGAAGCTTTTTATACAATCTCTATACAAGGTAATGCCACCCTTGGAATAAAGAGTACATGCTGAATATTAGTTTTTGATTTGTTAGCAAAGAGGTAATTTTATTTCTATTGCAATGCAGGCTCTGGTTTATGTGTCTAAAACCAGTCCCATTGTACTCTACCTTAGGGATGTCGAGAAGGTATTGTTTAGATCGCAGAGGACATATACATTGTTCCAGAAGATGGTAATAAAACTATCAGGAACAGTGCTAATCCTTGGCTCAAGAATTGTAGATCTAGGTAATGATAAGGGAGAAGTGGATGAGAGGCTCACAGCTCTCTTCCCTTACAACATTGAAATCAAGCCTCCTGAAGATGAAAGCCAGCATGTCAGCTGGAAGGCTCAACTGGAGGACGATATGAAGATGATCCAAGTTCAGGATAACAAGAACCATATCATGGAAGTACTTTGCTCTAATGATCTTGAATGTGATGATCTGGATTCAATTTGTTTTGCAGATACCATGGTTCTCAGTAACTACATAGAAGAGATTGTAGTGTCTGCAATTTCTTATCATTTAATGAACAATAAGGATCCCGTGTACAGAAATGGGAAACTTCTGATATCCGCCAAGAGGTAATGATAATCCTAGACTTGTGTTCCCACTTGTGTTCCCTTAAACTCACATTTGCCAATTCTTACTGTGTTACTTGTGAAACAGTTTGTCCCATGGGTTGGGTATATTCCAGGAAGGCAAAACTGCTAACAAGGAACGACTAAAGCTGGAGCCTCAAGCTGGAAGAACACAGGTTTGATAATGTTTAATGTGTTCAAACTCAACATTGAAGAGATGAGTTGCTGCTGCATTAATTCGTCTGTTTGTACCCTTTCTAATGATTATAGCAAGGGGGAGAGGAAGGTATAATCGCTGCAAAACCAGAGACGAAAGGTGACATTGTGAATCCTGAGAACAAAAGTGAAGCAGAGAAGTCAGATTCGGGGGTGAAAACAGACGGAGATAATTCTTTACCACCACCACCAAAAGTTGTACGTCCTTCTATGCTTTTAACAGGAAATATTTTACATGAGAACTTGCCTATGCATGAACTTACAATATGTTTACTGCGAAAACGGGTAATATAATATAATATCAGGAAGTTCCTCCTGACAATGAATTCGAGAAGCGTATAAGGCCAGAGGTGATACCAGCGGATGAGATCAATGTGACTTTCGGTGATATTGGAGCCTTGGAAGAAATCAAGGAGTCACTTCAGGAATTAGTAATGCTTCCTCTGCGAAGACCAGATCTATTCAAAGGAGGACTATTGAAACCTTGTAGGGGAATATTGTTGTTTGGGCCTCCTGGCACTGGGAAGACAATGATGGCGAAGGCTATTGCCAAGGAGGCTGGAGCGAGCTTCATTAACGTTTCAATGTCTACTATCACTTCCAAATGGTTTGGGGAAGATGAGAAAAATGTTCGAGCTTTGTTCACGTTAGCAGCCAAAGTTTGTCCAACTATCATCTTTGTAGATGAGGTTGATAGCATGCTCGGACAGCGAACTAGAGTTGGGGAGCATGAAGCCATGCGGAAGATAAAGAACGAGTTCATGACTCACTGGGACGGGCTCATGACAAAACAAGGCGAGCGTATCCTTGTTCTTGCCGCAACCAACAGACCATTTGATCTAGATGAAGCTATTATTAGGCGTTTCGAGCGCAGGTAAATATTAACTTAGATTCTTTCCAAGTTAAATTCCTAAATGTAAAAGTACTGAAATTTTGGTGTCATCTGCAGAATTATGGTGGGAATTCCATCGGTGGAGAATAGAGAGATGATCTTCAAGACTTTGTTGTCAAAAGAAAAGGTGGAGGAAGGATTAGACTTTAAGGAGCTAGCCACTATGACAGAGGGCTACACGGGAAGTGATCTTAAGGTCTGCGCCGCCTCCTGTTACATTTGATCTTTATAATGGATCCTTATAACTCTTTTTTTATATATAATTATTGTTTCACAGAATCTTTGCACCACAGCCGCTTACAGGCCTGTTAGAGAGTTGATACAACAAGAGAGATTAAAGGATTTGGTTAGCGACATTGTTCTAACTTTAACAATCCACTTATCCTTATTTTATATATGAAAAGGCATGATAAGAGTAAATTTCACCTTCAGGAGAAAAAGGAAAGAGCTGCTGAAGCACAAAAGTCAGGGGAACCCGCAGATGCTGCAGGGAACAACAACAAAGAAGAAAGAGTAATCACTCTCAGGCCATTAAATATTGAAGACTTCAGACTGGCGAAGAATCAGGTTAGAGTTAGCAAACTATGCAATAATGATATATATGGTTGGTTGGGCATGTTTAATCTAAAAAACAAAGGGAAATATACGCAGGTGGCTGCCAGCTTCGCAGCAGAAGGATCGATAATGAGCGAACTGAAGCAATGGAATGATTTGTACGGGGAAGGGGGTTCAAGGAAAAAAGAGCAGCTTTCTTACTTCTTATGAGGCCCTGTTACTGTTAGACACAAGACAAAAGCCACCCTGTAACTGCTTATAGCTGTTTTCCTTGAACAAGCAAGAATTCCCATAATCTCTTGGATGCACTGGAAATAGTAAGATAAAACCTTTCCTTGGAGATATCATTCAATTGTTGTACTTAGGGGTTTCATTTGATGGCGGATGCCACCGAACTGTTGCCCCTCCAACCCATACATACAAAAATAAGAAGCCTAGAAACAACTTATTCCAGCATCCCTCTTCCTACTATTTAAGTGAGATTATCTGCTTTCCTTAATGCTTCCTCAATTCTTAAGCGAAATATCTATATATCGCTTCTTATAAGTCATTCTTATTGGTTTTATCCAATCCACATAATATAATTTGATAGTGACATGGTTCATTAGTACGCTTAAAGCAATAATCCTGAGGCTAACAAGTCTTACAACAAGGAACGAGAAAAGTGTTGTCAAGCTACAGTCAACTTCATTACTACGCTGATGATAGCTATTATAATTAAAAAATTATATACAGTAGTTAAATAATTCAAGTTGCAATAGTACGGAAAATGTTTAAAAGCATATCATTCTGCATTCTATATAATCCATGGCAATCACCGAAATTTATTTTGCCATACTCTGTAATTGAAAGTCATGATAACTATCTCTCTTAATTTTTTTGAAGTCCTGAAAACTATTTATAACTATTTTTTTCCTCGAATCCTGAAAAGTACTTTTTTCCTTAAGGCTTCGTTACGCCTAGTGATAGGGTTCAACAACGAGAAATGGACGTGCTTGTTTTCATGCACGGTACTTGTAACTTGTAAAAGTAATTTAAACAACTATTCGTATGTAAAGCAGTATATCCACGTCACAAGACCACTCCTAGAACATAGATTTATATGTTTACAATACTCTATGCGTAGTAAACAGGAACTCCACATTCATCCAAATTGCGTACCCAAGAGCTAGAGATGAAAATGATGAACAGGTTAGGTTGACAAAGCTCCTCAAACAATCTCACATAACAGCAAATCATCTATGCCTTCTTGTCCTTCAAAGGTCCCCTTGGAATCCTACTCAAAACCTTGGCATCAAATACAGCATATTGCTTCTTGATCTCGATCAGAGCCTTCTGAACAAATGCATCCACCTGATCTTCATACTTCTCATAGAAGACAGGTACCGTGTGTAGCAGCACAAAGGCTGGTAACCAAACGCACGGAATTAAACGTTACCAATTCACTAGTGTTGCAAATTAGAAAACCAAAATTATTGGTGTAACATTATTTACCTATATAGAACAAAGTTAAAAAGTTACACCAACTTCCCACAATGGAAAAGGCCCACAGACCCGCAATAACCTTGTTAAACAAATGGTAAATCAAGGTTAGAAGGATAGGATGGCAGAAATATGATACAGCAGTGTACCTATACAGCATGATAAAGAAAACAAAATGTAGAACAAGTCAATTGAAGAAATAGATTTACCAAGAGGAATTTCTTCAGATCCCTTCCTGATGCAATATCCCGGAGAACGGCAAAGGTCCGATTGATCTCAACCCTCATTCCAGATGCAAAGTTTATTACTGGTTCTTCATGGATAAATACTTCCGGAATTCGAGGAGGGGTCCTATATACAAAAGTAACAGGCTGAATAAAGAAAGCCAAGTAAGATATGTGCACGAACCGTTAGGAACAAAAAAGACTTACTTGTTGATGAAGGTGGAGGCATTTGACCACAGGAACAGTATAGCAAGGGCAAGAATCAACCCATGGCAAACCAAAGTGAGAAGGTGATATTCGAGCAATTCAAAAAGTACCCACACAGCAGTTGCTCCACCGAGCACTCCCGCTGATACCTTCTTATTTCTCCAGAGGAAAATGTCCGCAGCTAATCACGTGTACCAGTTTAAGCAATATAAGATAAGAATTTCATTTAGACTCCAGAATCCCCCACATGAAAAAGCAAACAAGAGATTCAATGAGAAGTAACAAGAGCCCTGGTATTTACAAAAGATATTTGCCCCAAGGATTGGGAAAGATAGTCCAATAGTTTAGCTGAACCTTGTATTGAAAAGATAGACAACAATAGTGGGGTTCCTTGCTGGCATAAAGCTGTAAAGCTTAGCTTTACAGCGACCAATCGAAGAAATATTACTTAAGTGATGTGCAAAACCATAAAATTTAAAGCTTTTAGGCCAATATCCACAATTAAGTTCACAAAAAGAAAAAAAGAAACTTTATACACTAAAAGTACTAACTTAAAACCAGATCCAGATGTCCAAAACACACCAAAATTGAAGCAACCCAAACACCCAAGGCTGTTATAGGGTTTTAACACAGATTCATCCCCTAAAATATAAAAACGATCCGTTGAAAAACAGAGATTTCAAGCTTCAAATGTAAACATTTCGAAAGTTTCATTTCCTTCTTCAAGATCTCACAACCAAGAGAAGCCATCAGGAATAAAATAAATCTTCTTTCCTAAACTGAAGCCCTAAAATGATCAGAATCGAAATCAATGGTCACCAATACACGAACACACAGCATATTAGAAAGAACAAGAACAAATCATATACGTTTTCCGCCACCGAGGACTTTGTGCACGGGCTTTTCGCGGCCGAAGAGACGAATAATCTTGGACTTGATCGACGATGAAGAAGGTTTTGGTTTGTCGTCGTGATCGGAGTCCGACGAAGATGACGAGTGGTCGTCGTGATCCATGATCTTGTCCTTTATCTTATCCATCATCGACTCTGCTTTGGCCTCCTCGTGGTGCTTATTTTCCGCGTCCGCCATGGCTACAACAAAACCCCAAGAAACGCCGCTTATGGAAACGCAACAGAATCACACTTATCTTTCTACACTTCTCTTTGCATTTACAGAGAGCACAACAAGTCCATCTATCTCTCTTCTAGCTCTCCCGGGGCCCCATTCCTGTTGCTTTGAATCGATCCTGACCGTTTAAATTAGATCTTGGCCATTCAAGGGTTCTGCTGTACGGGAGGATTGGACTAGGATGACAAAGGGTAGGGTAGGGTGCATCTTATATTTTTATTCGAACGAGCATAGCATTAACGTGACTGTCGGATATCTTCTTTTTACACGTGTCAACGAATGATGAAATGACTTGGTCTCCCAGATATGATGACACGTGGAGAATCTTAGCTCTTAAGTTAAGGAAGAAAGTAATAACAATGAAAAAGAGTATTATTAAATGGATAACATATGATTCACGTACAATAAAAATATAAAATAATTTATGCATAAGTTAAGACATTTTTCTTGTTCTGCAAACCAAAGACCTTTTATTTATGATTCCAATACTCCTTCGCGGTTAAGCATCCCAATAATGAGCCCTTTTCTTTTTCTTTTTTGAAAGATAAGTAATAATTTATGCATTCAATAGCCATAGAGTACAGTCCATTCTTACGAAGAGAGCTTGTATAAAAAAAACAACTAAATATAGTATAATCTTTTTAAATTAATACTCGATAAATTAATAAACTCTCTAAGATAATATTTTTCTCCGACCTCAACTTGGGTTAGTTGAAAATTTAACAAATTTCGATAAGATAATAAGATAATATATTTTCAAAATATCCCTATGTAAATATAGGGTTTCATTAATATTATAAATTAATAATTATATAAACTTACACAATTATAATTAAGACAATTTAGTGAAATATAATTCTAGTGTTGTTTGTTTTTTCTTCAAATTTAAATCTAGTTGGAGCTCATCTCTAACTTTTCTTATTGCATCCAAAATTTCTAGTGTTGTATTCTCGAATTGCACCAAAAATTTGTGAAGAGTTATAGACGCGATTAGTGATTCTTTACGCCTAACTGGTTCCAAAGGTACTGTATCGTCTTCAACTTCATCATCAACATTATTTTCAAGGATAGTAGTCACAATTTCTTCTAAGCTCTAGACCTCTAAACATGTATTATTTTCATCGGAGTAATCCAATAGGCTATTGACATCCATTTTATTGCGATAGCTGAGATCATTAATCATGAGTTCAAGTTCATGAATATCGTTTTCACGAGTGGGTTCATCTAAATTCCTTGAGACTTTATCCCCTGAATGAATTTTGCAGTGTCGAAAATAATTTGCTATTATCTCTTGCTGAACATTAACTGTCCAAGCTGAGACTGCAAGATTGATAGCATCCAAAACATTAATCTTACCTGGATCAGATTGTCTCAACTCATAGCCTTCTAAAATCCTACGATAAAATATCCTACGATAGTGCATCTTGAAAGCTTTTATTATTCCAACATCACAAGGTTGAATTTTTGATGTCATGTTGGGTGGAAAGTGTTAGACCAATGGAGGTTGACAAATTAAATCCTGCTATATTTTGATAATAATAAAACGTAAAGAATTGGTTAAAAAATAATTTCAGATATTTGGATTAAAATGGTGGTACACTAGTCAACTAATGATGACACAAGTTGACTATTATGTTGTTGATGATTTTCAA
>JANZLD010000236.1:55612159-55634918 GCA_026413575.1 Erythroxylum carthagenense
ATTAATAATAAATATTTTTATTACAAAACTGTAACTGAAGAAGATAAAGTTACATGTAAATACACTTGCTTTCCAGGATACTATATTTACATAACTCCAACAACATGGTCATAGAGAGTTATATGGTCTCCATATACAGTAATGCATCTTATACACATTTATAGAGACTTACATGGTTGATCTACATAGTCGTGTAAGTCAAGACACGAACCATAAGGCTATTTACAATCACTAAAAGTCTCAACATAGGGTTGGACACTCAAGAATCTCCCCCTCTAGCACAAATATGGGGAAGAGAAGTTATTCTACATTATCTACTTGAGATACATCCCGGTAAGCTTACAATAAAGCTCATGTTTATTTCTAAGAACCACTTTAGTCAGTATATCAATACCATTCAAATGTGCATCAAACTTATGCAATATTAATTATTGCTCTTCTATCACGGACCTTAACCAATGATATCTGACATCTATGTGCTATGTATGGGAATGATACATAGTATTTTTGCTCAAGCCAATAACACTTTGACTATCACAAAATACTACATAATCTTTTTGCTTCACATCCAACTCTTGAAGGAAACTTTTCAACCAGAGCATCTCCTTACAAGCTTTTACTACTACAACATATTCTATTTCGATCGTAGATAAAGCCACACACTTTTATAGCTTAGATTGCCATAAGATTGCTCCCCTTGTAAACTTAAATAGAAAAACTGAAGTGAATTTTCTTCTATTAAGATATTCAGTCATATCTACATCTATAAAACCTTCTGGACTTGGCTCACCATTATCAAAGCAAAAAATTCACTTAGATGTGCTTCTCAAGTATCCTAGAATTCATTTCACTACTTCCTAGTGAACCTTTCCTTGATTTGACAAGAATATGCTTACCATCCCAAAAACTTGAGCAATATTTGGCCTAATGCACACCATTGCATACATCAAGGACCTTATTACAAATGAGTGTAGAAAAAGGACATGTTATATTTCTCCTTTTCTATTGAGGGACATGCATATTTACAAAGCTTAAAGTGTGATGCCAATGGCATGCTAATTGGATTGGTATTCTACATATTAAACCTTTCTAACACTCGTTCAATATATCTCTCTTAAGATAAACCACAATCTCTTGTTCTTCCTATCTCGAGTTATCTACATGCCAAAAATCTACTTTATGGGTCACAAATCTTTCATATCAAAAGAATTAGATATGGCCTCCTTTAGCTTTTGGATTCTACCAATGTCTTGACCCATAATTAGCATATCATTAATATAAAAAAGAAGAATGAAGAAGTTATCACCTGAGAAATTTTTTAAAATAAATATTTTCGCCTCGAACCATGATCCATCATAAAGGAATTAAACTTTTGATACCATTTCCATGGAGCTTGTTTTAAGCCATAAAGACTTTTCTTCAAATTGCTAACCATATTTTCCTTACTTTTGGCTTGGCAATCTTCTGGTTGCTTCATATATATCTTCTCTTCTAAATCTCCAAGAAAGAAGATTATTTTAACATCTTTTTGCCTGAGTTCAAGTTTCAAATAGGCAGTTAGACCCAAAACTATTTAGATTGAGGTAATTTTGACTACTAATGAAAAGATTTCATTAAAGTCAATACCCTTTTTTTAACTGAATCCTTTCACTACCAACTTTGCTTTAGGCTTTACTAGCTTGTTACCATCTCTCTTTATCTTGAATACCCACTTGTTCTTCAATTCCTTTTTGCCTTTTGGAAGCTTTGCAAGCTTGTATATATTATTCTTCTTAAAAGAATCTATCTTTTCCTTTATAGCTACGAGCCAAAGAACTTTGTCTTCACAAGATGTAACCTCTCTTGTACATTCTCAGGCTCCACCTAGCAGTAAGTAATGGGTATTTAGAACTTGTACATCACGTGGAAGGTCTTTTCTCCCTGGTTAACTTTCAAAGCTATATTTCATTAGCTTTTGGATGCAGTTGTTCCACCTGCTCATTATCCTCAATGAATTCATTTTTCGTATTGTCTGGATATGGTTCATATAGCTCATCATTATCAGATTATATCTTATCATCACCATTTTGTGTTTAGTCACGTGATAGGTATAGATCATATTATGTTTTGATATGTGTTTTAATGTATTTTTAAGTGTTTCTTAGATGATTATCATATGTATAGACTTAAAATTGTGTTATTGAGTGTGTTTGTTTATATTCTAAGTATTTGTGTAGTTTAGAGCATGAATTCAATCTTAATTTTATGTTTCATGATGTGTTTAATGTGTTTTTGAGTGTTGGAAATTAGGAAATTGAAGAACAAAGAAGATGGACGAAGCTAGAAGTAGGACATAATCATGCCACCTTGGAGCACAATCATGCATGGTTTGAATGGGAATGAATAGTCTCTAATAGGCAAATCTATAGGGCATGATTATTCCACCAAGGGCACAATCGTGCCAAAAGGTTTCTAGGCACGAATTTTTTCGTTGTTTTGGGTTCGACGGTATTTTTCGAACAAAAAATGTTGAAAATCCTTAGTTATACCCCTAAGACCTTAAACTATTATTTAAGAATGTGAAACACATAAAAAAAGAGCAGCAACCATAAATAAAAATGAATCAACAGTGGGAGATCAAGAAGAACATCAAGGAATTCCAACTTTCTAAATTAAGGAGCAAATAGAGTTTTTATTATTTTCCTTTAGTCCTTTCACTATTCTTGATATGTAATCTGAATTCTAAGATGTTAAAAATATTCATGAAGTTCTAAATTTTAGATCAGGATTTATTCTGAATTTATTTTATGACTTTACTTATTGTTGATTTCAATACATACTTAGATGTTTGTGATAATTGTTAGTGCTTTATAACAAATCGAGAGAGTAAGTCAAAACTTATTAGTGCTAGATTGTACAATGAGATTTGGTAGTTTAATAAACCCACAATTATCCAAGTAATAATCATTCAAAAGGAGACCTTGTTTAAGAAATTAATTATTTATTAGATAACTTTAGATCTAATTAAAAGCATTAAGGAAAGTTTTATGAATTGAGAGATTGCAAATGTGGAAATTTTGAATTCAATTAGGGTTAATTAATTAGATCTTTAGAGAGTGTAATCAATACCTTAAGAAATCTAAGATCGAACACATAATTAGATCAACAAGATTAAAGGAAACAAAATAAGAAAAAAAAGTCCTAAGTATTCCATCTTCATCAAAACCCTAATCTTATTAGCAACTCATTGTTTAATTGATTATTTGCTTCATTTTGTTTATTTGTTTTAAATTAATTTATTTAATTTTATTCAAATCCATTATGTGTTACTTTAGACAAATTTAGGGTTCAAATTGTAAGTTATTTTATATTCCTAATGGGAACGATAATCTCATATACTACAAGATACAATCTGTATACATGCAAGTATTTAAAGTTTTATTATTAGATATAAACTTGCTAAACATCACACATTTAATCTTTTTTCACTTGTAGACTGCTCAATAGTTAAAGGAATTGGTGAAGAGCTAACTACGCCATTTGATGAGTTGCACTGTGATGATTTATCTCCACTCAGAAAATCAACACCTCTCTCCTCGTCTTGGAATACCACATCTTAACTCCAAACTACTTTTTGCTCCTCTAGGTCATAAAGCCTAAAGCAAATTGATCCCTGCAGTATCCAAAAAAAATGTAAGGTATCAACTTTGAGTCAAACTTCTTTATCTGATCCTTGGGTATGTTTCTAAACATCTTACAGCTAATGAAAGCATGATATATGGGATCCTTGTTAGTCCACGCTTTCTAAAGAATCCAAAAATCTAATGGAACTAAGGAAGTTTGATTTATCATGTAGACCGCTATTCAAACTGCTTCTTCCAAAACTGTCTTTGGCAACATAGACATTATGGGCATACAAATAACCTTTTCCTTAATGGTTTGTTCCTTTTAACAAACCCCATTATGCTGTGGAGTCCCTGGTTTGGTTTTCTTATGTCTGATTCCATGTAACATACAATATTTTTCAAACACCTTAGAAATATACTCTCCTCCATTATCTATTTGTAGGCATTTCAACATCGCTTTCTACCATAACATGAAACTTCTTGAAAGTTTCAAACATTTGACTTTTAGAGTTCAACATGTATACTCAAGTCTTTCTCAAAGAATCGTTAATTAAGGTAACAAAAAATTTGTTATCTCTTAGTGAATCCTCTTCAATAGGAGCATGAACATCTAAATGCACCAACTTTAATAACTTTGACTTCCTTTTAGATCTTCTCTTGAAAGATACTCTATGTTGCTTTCCAGCCAAGTAATGATCGCAAGTTGTGAGTACTTAACTAGGATAAAGGAATTTCTAGCTAGCAAATCTATTCCCTTTTCATTTATGTGTCCTAATCATCGATGCCATAGATTTAGTGAAGATTCCTCTTTGGCTATGTATACTTCTCCACTACTGCACAACTTTAAGTGTGTCTTATATAGTGAATAACATAACTCTCTTTAGGAAACTGTTATTGTGCCTTTAGATAGTTTCCACTTCCTATTACTAAAAGTGTACTAAAAACGTTCTTGATCTAACACATTTGTTGATAACTAATTTAGCATTAGATCAGGGATGTGTCGTACATCTTAAGGTTAGTAAGAACCCAATGTTTGTCTGAACTTAGATATCACCCATACCGACTATCTTGATAGAACTTTGGTTTCCCATCTTAACACTCAAAAAATCTCCACTCTTGCAATTTAAGAAGTACTCCTTCTTTATAACACAATGATGACACTCCCATGTTGATCAACCATTTAGAACCAAAATCAATAACATGGAAGCGTTCACAAGTTGCACAAACTAAGGACACCTTGTCTTCTATGTTTGAGGCAGTTGTAACTGTACTCTTATCATCACTATCATTTTAATGATCTTCCTTTTTCTAATCTCTCTTCTATTTATAGCAAAACCTCTTAATATGTCTTAATTTATCGCAATAATGACATGTCTTATTGTGTAATATCCTGCCTCCTAAAATTGTTAAAAGATTAAACTGTTAGATTGAGTCACTTGAGTTATTTCATCTAAGAATTTACGAGGTGCATTCCATTCATATGTATAATATTCGTATACACATATGAATCATGATTTAGAAAACATTGCAAGATAGTATATGCACTCAATTGACATGTCCTGGGGTATGGAACGAAAATGAATGTGCATTCCTAATGTTTTGCATTTTGATTTACCAATAACATGAATTGATGGATTATAATTAGTGAATTGGAAATTTATTGTTACAATTGAGTAATTGATGAGGTGATATGTGCATTTAGTATAAGAAAAATGTTAAAGATCAAGACAAATTGATACATGGGAATTTAGGTTGATTAGGTTTACAAAATGGTGACATGTGGCATTGTGAATAAGTGACAAATGACTCAGTTAAATGGATGACAAGTGGCTTGAGTATAATTGCGATAAGTGACCTTTTAAGTTTGTGAAAAATGTTACTTTAGACTTGTGACATGTGGAGCAATAGAATGGTGACATGTGTAGCTTTACAAATGGTGGCATATATAACCTTATAATTGGTGATATGTGTAGCCTTACAATTGATGACATGTGTAGCCTTACAAGTAGTGAAATATGGAGGCTTATATGAGTGACATGTGGAGCCTAAAGTAGGTGACACATGGACCGACAGAATAGTGAATATATGGACCAATAGAAGGAAAACCTGTGTACCAATAGCATGGTGTCACATGGACCAATGAAATGGTGACACATGGATTAGTTTGACCTTCTTGAATTTTCTAGAGAAAATGGATGAAAAGGTAATAGAAGTGAGAGTAAAGGTCTGCCATAAGGTTAGAAGAGGGAGAAAAACGAAAGTGAGAAGAGAAGGAGAGAAAAAGTGGAAGAGAAGAGGAGAAGGAAAGAAGTTATCAAGGTAAGTCAAAATTTTGGTTTCAATTTCATCTTTCTTTTTTAATCTGTCTTTCATATTCTTAGAGCACGAGTTTGAAGAAATCAAAGAATGAAAGTTGTAAACATAGGTCTTAACTTCACCTCTGTGAAAGTGGCTTGACAAAATAGTGATTTGAGCTCGAGTTATACTTGTTTCCTTAATACTGGCTGTGATAGACCCTTGTGCAGGAACCTTACATTATTTCTTAATTTCTGAGGACCTTAGAGTCTAAATTAGTGAAAATATAAAATATGAAAAATAATTATTGATGTCTTATTAATGTTTCTATGAAACGGTTTTGTTAGGAGAAGTATTGATAATGATTTATTGAGGTTTGAGTATTAGTTGCTAGTCTATTTCTTACCAAAAATAGGACATAATTTAAGGGAGATGTTGTTTGTGTAATTTTTGGATATATTAAGACTAATGGAAGTCTAGTTTTAGGGGGCACAAAAATCATAGCATTTGTTTTTTTTTTGTATAGAGAGTTATGATTAAAAGAAGACAGTTTGTTCATAAAGAAATATTCGGAAGAAAAGGATGTAAACATTGCATATAAGGTTTGATCAGCTTGATGGTTGAGGAGTCATTGGGCAAAATTATTAAGTGAATTATTGACCTGTTGAAATATGTTAGAATAACATCAATGATGATTGATTAGGGATGAATTTTTTTGTGATGGTGTATGAATATGAGATATATGTTTGAGTAGTAAATACATTGTATATTTGTATATATAAAGGCTCGAGAGTGGTGAATCAAGAAGCTCGTATCAAGGATTGTTGAAGTCAAGGGAATGTACACCTTCTTTTGAGGTGAGTTGGAGAAACCATATCTCTCAAATGGGATTAGGACATCTCATGACACGCATGATGACTTGTATGTGAATTTTGAACCTAAGTAATGCATAGTAGAATTGATTCTCAAATGGATGCTATTATACTTGTGTATTTAAGAGACGACATTGTTTTGAATAACAATTTGCACTTGAAGTGCAAAAGATGACTTTTATTGCATGAAATAATGTTTTAGAATTTACTTATATATAATCGAGTCATGTGTGCTGCATGTATGTGTTCTCTTTTGACTTAGGGCCATGACAAGATTTCATTTTATCGATTAGACCAATAAATAAAGGCATGGTTCCTTACTTGATTTTATTACTTAATATTTGTATATAATTTTTTTAATTGGTGAGGTAACGATTGGCCAGTTATGTGCTAGGTACAATAGATTAAGTGACCCCGTACCTTTGACTCTGGTACATAAAAGTTGAGTCCCTATATCGACACCTTTCTACGAGACTTGTTGGTGATCGCACACCTAGAGGTCTGGTCACTAACGAGGTCATCACCTAGGATCATGACGCTCAGGTCGACCGTAATCCGAACTCACCATAGATGAAATTCGAGCCAACACTAGGAATCGATGGGTGTGCATAGTAGTTTGGCCGACTAGTAGCAACACACATGATTGTTTTAGCCTATTCTAAGATTTATTTTCCTGACAAGATTTGATTTATACATGTGATCCTTTTCTGCTTTTGTGTAATGGAACTGAAACCTATGTTCACTGGATGAGTGATTAATAGGTTAGGCCTATGTGGTTCCTAACCAATATACGTTGTTTCATAGGCTAGGCCTATGTGTTTCTATGTCATGTATGCTCACTTTATAGGTGGTTATGTGCATGCTAGATGCGTGAAAAAACCCATCTTTAGATTATCTAGACCGCCTTAGTGTGAATCGAGTTGTGTTTATGATATATATTTTTCCTGCTCACTGAGTACATAAAGTAAATCTAATCTAGCAAACATAAATTATATAAAATAAAAAAAACGATGAAAGTGATAAATTTATGTAAAATCTGATTCTAGGATCAATCTTGGCCTAAACACGATAATATTAAACATATCCCATTATCCTAATTTTTTCATATCTCTCCTCGAATTCTTGATTGTGGACTAACAATATGCTTTGTTAATCCCAATTTTCCCTTATATTGTGTTTAATTAAGAGATACTCGTTACTTAAACCTGGCCACCAAATAACCTAGGATACGATCTCTAAATTCAATTTTGAAGTCACGTTACGAAGTAGAAAATGGATCAATATAGGTAGTAACCTCACACGTTTGGGTTATCTAACCTAAGTTTTATTATCCCTAACGATTCAAGATCACTAGTGGCTACTAATGAACATCAAATATAACAATTATAAATTATATTCAACATTCTAGCAAAGGGTTTATAATAGAGTAATCTAAATAGAGTATCAAGATCATCTTTAGAAAACCCAATTCCATACACATAAACAATAATAACAGTCCGAAAAGAGAGATTCATTAATAAGATGATATAAGTTTAACCATAGCTCAGGCATTGATTTCATCTTTGAACTGGTGTTGGGAAGTTGGCCTTTCTTCCCTATTAATCTTCAAGATGAATAGCTGTTGTCGCCTCCTTCCATCTTGAAAATCGAAGAGGAATTGATGATGAAGCTCTTCTCTCAATTATTCTCCTTTAGTTGTGTCGATCAAGACGATTTGATTGTTGTCACCTCTTTTGCAGCTGTCACTCATCTCTAAGAAATGTGGTTGTTGTCACCTCTCTCCCCTTGCAAATCGAAGAGGAATTCATGATGAAGATGTTGTTTTATTTGTATTGTGTCGAGCCACCTTCACCAAGATGAGATAATATGTTCATTTTATATTCAAAAGCTATGTTAAATGGAATAGTTAGCATAAAATGGGACTATTGGGTTAAAATGGTAGCATGAGGTGTCTCTTGGTAGGTTAAATAAGGCTTGTAATTCATGTTACAGCCGTGGTCTCATGGTTATAACATTTTAATTGTTACAACCTTGAGACAATGCTCACGATTGTAACATTGGAATTAAAATGTTACACATGCATGCAATTCATCTTCCATTTTTATGCTCTATCTTGTCTTTTCTTCTTTTAATCTTGTTCTTCTTGCTACATGAAGACAATAAAGTATGAACATTGAGAAGATGACTTAATAAGTAGGATTTCGGGTCACCTTAGCTCCTTTATTCTCGAAATGTACCTAAAATTAAATACGAGCTAAAGTGAGTGTCCTAAGAATTTTAAGCATTAGTCACTAAGTGTAATAGATTAAAAGTGTCAACATTTAAGCACATATCAAGAAGGTCCTCCATCATAGCCTCCAAATTGAGTGATTTGATGATGCTAACTTGATCATAGAGCTATTTTGACCTTCCATTATGGTGGCTTTGATACCACTTATTAGGAGACAAATATGTATATTTCTAAAAGATCAACTAAATATTAATGACAAGAAAGAACTCTTCAAGTTGTAGCAGCAAAAAAGTATAAGAATAAGAAACTAAATGATGAAACAAATACCAAGATTTAACGCTAAAAACCCTCCAATGTAGAGAGAAAAATCACAGGACAAACTGACAAATAAATCCACTAAACTCAATAAGGATTTACACGAAAAGTAGATCTCTTACCACTAAAACAACAAGTTGTCTCATAAAGTTTCAGGATTGAATCTAAAGTTAATATCACAATCAACAATTACTTAAACCAATCCCCAAAACGATCAAACAAAGACGAGAATACAATAATCTTTGCCTTCTTTATGTTTTTCCTCACTTTTGTATGTTGTGACTGCACTCTCTAGAAAAACTCTTGTCTTTTTCTATTTTATATCACAAAATAAAATTTTATGTAATTGATTGTGTATCTTTCATGCACTGCCTTTTATACATTTTTAAACATTTACAAAAACTTACATAGTTGATCTACACAGTCGTCTAAGTCAAGACATGAATCATAAAGTTGTCTACGATTACCGAAAGTCTTAAAATAAGGTTGGACACTCAATATTAGTCGGCAATGGATTTATTGGTTCAAGTAAAACAGATTTTAGTTCTTAATGTAGCGCACTTACTATTTTCTGGTTCCAAATAGGAACTAGTTGCCATTAGTAATAAAGCATCATAACAAAAGTGAATTTTAATGCATACATATCTTTTGCATCCATAATTGGCGATGTTTTTTTATGCTTCTTTTAAGGTGGTCTTTAATGTTAAAGTTCTTCCCTGCAAAGAATATTTTTATACGAGAATCTAAATTCGATCTTTCAATAAAGACCAAGCTTGTACTTTTCATACTACATCCATTCAAAGTAGGATATTAATTAGTTGAACCTCCCTAATTCAAAACATAAATTACATGAACCAAATTTTGTCTTTATCTATTTGAGCCATTTTCAAAACTCTGAAGATAATTAATAATATTCTATAATTTGAGCTCATACTCCTCCATTCGATACTTGTGGTCGATATTGACGTTCTATCGTTACCGAGTCATTGCCAAATATATATATAGTAACTAATTAGTAGGTTACTAGTATATTTAGATAAATTCTGTTTGGTGGTTGAGGCTAATAGGATTTGCTATTGTTGAACAACCAAACTTTTTATTTAAGTGAAGGAGCCATAGATCAACATCACCGAAGCAAAGCCATTGAAATCATTGGACAATCTCTGGGATTTTCAGGTTTGTTAAACTTGAAGATGCCGGGGAAAGCACTACACGCCATTTTCTTACTCTCATGTCTTCTATATAGTGTTCCTGGTAACGCCTTGCCTCTGTCAACGAACAACAGATGGATTGTGGATGCGAAAACGGGAGAACGTGTTAAGCTGCACTGCGTAAATTGGCCTTCCCATGTGGGAACTATGTTGGCTGAGGGTCTGCACAAGAAGCCTTTGGACTACATTTTATCCCAGGTGGTGGATAACCAATTCAACTGCGTCCGCTTTACGTGGGCAACTTACATGTTCACTCGTCCAGAGATGGGAAATCTCAAAGTCCAACAATCTTTTGATATGCTGAACCTTTCAGATGCAAAAGAAGGAGTGGCCAAGAACAACCCTTCTCTAATGAACCAGACACTTCTTCAAGCTTTTGATACTATAGTTGATGCAATGGGTCAAAAGGGCCTGTTAGTCTTGCTTGATAACCATGTGAGCATGCCAATTTGGTGTTGTAGTGACAATGATGGCAATGGCTTCTTCGGTGACGCGTACTTTGAGGCCCAAGAATGGATTAATAGTTTAATTACTGTAGCTCAAAGCTACAAGGGCAAATCTCAGGTGTGTCAAAATTTTTCATTTCAATATGTTGCTTATTGGCATCTCTTTTGATAAACGTCTTTCTTTAGGACTAACCTTTTATGTTTTTCAACGGTTTGAAAAAGAATATGTAATGTTATTTATTAAGGCTTACTTTTGTTACAGGTAATTGGGATAGGTACACGAAATGAGATGCGTGGTCCTCGTCAGAATGAAACCCTTTGGTACAAATACATCACCGAAGCCGCAAATAAGATTCATGAGGTCAATCCAGATGTGCTAGTAGTGGCCTCAGGCCTAAACTATGCCACAGATCTCAGTTTCTTGAAGGCAAAGCCCTTGGGGTTCAACTTGGATAACAAGTTGGTCTTAGAGGCGCATTCTTATGCATGGAGTACAGGCGATGGAAATAGCTGGCTAAACCAACCACTGAATGAGGTTTGTGCTCAGAAAATCCAACTCATAGATGGAAAGTATGGATTTTTAAACAATGGAGAGAATGCAGTTCCTCTATTTATCGGTGAATTTGGGCTCAACCAGCAAAATGTGAGCTCTTTGGAAGACTACTACTTGAGCTGCTTGTTGGCATATATTACTGAGAAGGATTTGGACTGGGGTTTGTGGGGGTTGCAGGGAGATTACTATTTTAGGGATAACAAAACTTTTCATGAGGAAACATTCGGTCTGTTGGATGTTAACTGGAATCTACTAAGAAACCCTAAACTACAAGAGAGGTTAAGGCTTGTGAAGACCGAACTTCAAGGTTTGCCTACATTCTCATTGCAAATAGTATACTTATTTTAGTATTGTATTATTCTAGATAACTCATACAAAATGAAACACCTTCTTATGAATGCAGTGCCAAGTACAAATTCTTCTTCATCCTACGTGATTTATCATCCACAAACTGGTAGCTGTGTCCAAACAAATGATAAAAATGAGTTTTATGCCAGCGAATGCCGGAATTTTAGCCGATGGAGTCACGATAAAGATGATTCTCCGATAAAGTTGGTCGGTGTTAATTTGTGCCTTCAAGTGACGGGTGAGGGACTTGCACCAATTCTGTCAACTACCTGTTCCGGACCACAAAGCACTTGGAGATCTGTTTCCAGCTCTAAGCTTCACTTGGCTGCCAAAAATCAAAATGGAGAAGATCTATGCTTAGAGCTCGACTCATCTAATCCTACCAAGATTGTGACTAACAAGTGCATTTGTGTTGCGGGCGATCCTAATTGCAAAGAAAACCCGACAAGCCAGTGGTTCAAGTTGGCTTCAGTAAATGTGAACTAGAAAGGGTTCTTTTCAAGAAATTCTATGGGTAGTTGTCTATAGAAGGCTGATCATCTTCAAAGAATTCTGTCCTGTCCAAATTAATGTTGGGAAATCAAAATGTGCGTGATCATATTATGTTCGCTAGAAAAAAAAATATTTTTCGTAATTTCTTTAAAATTAATATCTCTTTAATTCTATAATAGAATTAATCAAAAAATATTATAAATATGAAACCTAAATCATAATTTATCATAAAGTTTACTTTTTTTTATTAACTCTTTCACGAAACTGATTTATAAAATATATTACTAAAAATTATTGTAAGTCACAAGTTCTCTTGAAGAATCGACACATATTTATATTAAAATTTAGTCCTTTTAATAATTAAATAGAATTATAATTATAATTTAAATACTAATTAGGTACCAATAAATTCTGATATCTCATAATGGTCTTTATTAATTAAAGATATTTGACTTTAAGATTCTCAAATTGGTTAAATCATCTTTTTTCTTTTAAACTATTCTTTATATTTAACTCATTAAATTCCTAATTATGTTGAAAATGAATTTAAATTATAATATTAAATTATATTTAAGATCAAATAATTAAATTTCTTTAATTTATCCTTAATTTTTAACTAAAATTATTTATATCCATTAATTAAGGTTAGTGTCTAGCAATACATCATAGTTACCTACATATTAGGAATATAAAAATAATTTTGACTAATATCTTGGTGCATATTTTTCTATCAAGCCCAATCATATTAATTCTTTAGCTTTAATAAGTGGTTCTTCTAATGACATTTGAAAATTATTTTCAAATTATCATTTAATCTAACCAAGAACTTCATAAATTGATAGTTATAGAGAGCAATAAAGTATTCCTCCTAATTATTTTAGGTAATTAATACTCTATTGATCAATAACTACCTTTATATATTCATGCCATATAACTAGTAAGCAAGTTATTCTTGATAAGAATGTTATGTTAAAATATAACAATTTTTGTATGAGACACTTTGAAGGGCTAAAGATAAAAGATTATTTATACAATTATTATAAAGCGTATTTTCACACACACACACACACTCACATGCACATAAGCATAAGTAATGTTTCACATACAAATCTAATAATGGGTCAATTTAATAATTTTATTTTCCAATAAGCACCTACACATTTCTTTAAATATCTTCATTATTTAGTTTATAAGATAGACTACTTCCACTGTAAGGAAAAAAATATAACATGTACTATTTTTTCATTTTTATCAATATCTAGTCTTCTAGAGCAACTACTAGGAACAATATAGAGATAATATTTAAATATAAAATAAATCTCGTAATTATGATCTTGTCATAACTTCATTTGCTAAGTATATTTATCCCATAAACTTATAAGTTACTTAACTAAAAAATATGCATAAAATAAAGATTAATTAATTATGTTACAAATTTATAACTAACCAATTTCTTGTAAGGAATGAACCAATAAATTTTCACTTATAGTATGATAATTACTCAAGTATCATATATCATATCTGTATTTGATGATCATGTTACTATTGGTACATTAATTTAGTTAGAGAATTCCATAAAATTCTCTTTAGAGAGAACTTGCTTAAACCTTATAACCTACTCCTCAATTATCTTCATAATTAGGAGGAATTGCCAAGATACATCTTAGATCCTTAATAAAACTTTATCTCCCTTTGTATGTGTAATGACGCTAATATTCTATAGTATATTGCTTTTTTAATAATACATGGAACTATGCCAAGTTCATCAAAGATCTTCTTGATCTAAGTAGCCACTTTTACCAAATAATAATGTATTGTAGCTTGATTAGTGATTGATGATGATGCATTAGAAACTTTCAAACTCAAATAGTATCATTTGGAGTAAAATATACCCTAGCTAATTATTACTTTTGTTCTTTTCAAACTAAAGTTCAAATTTATATGAATTTAAACTCATACATAAAAATAATGAATATCTTTAATACTTCATAAGTATAAGATATCGCAAATGCTAAATATCTTTAGTACATTTTCTATATGCTTATATATATATATATATATATATATATATTATTTCTAGAATCTAAGTTATTATCTTTTCATATCCAATTAAGAGTTTTTTTAATTATCTTATTTTTCATTAATTGAAAAATATGAGTTGTTCCTTGTAAGTAGATGTCATTTACATACTTCCACTAAAGAGTAAAACTATATTACTACTAACCTTATTTTAGATATGATACAACATCAAATTATATTTCTACTAACCTTCTTATAGATATGATACAATATCATTCATCTTTGAAAAACTCTTTCAATTCAACATGAAAGTAAATATTTCAATGCCTCTCACACTTTGAGTATATATAAAAATGTATCAAACAAAGACTAGGTCCATTTAGATGTTTTGTTATTGATCGGGTATTTGATGTGTGTAAGTTTTAATAATACTCTCGATAATCCGCAAGCGCACAGTTCATTCACGTAGTACCTAAGGTGTCAATCCCACAAGGAGGGATAATCTAATCCCAAAATCTAAGGCTAAAACAAATTGCAAAAATTCAATATGTAACGAAACTAAAATAAGAATTCAATTCAATCAATCAAATTAAATTAGAAATAAATCATGAAAATATTAATAATTTAGCAATTGCAGCACACACTTAAGAATCAACCTAAGGGAATTACCAATTGAGAGAAGGGAATTTTACCTATCCTTAACGCCAACCTGATTGATTATGAATTACCGAATTATTGGTTCTAGACGATCTTAGGGTTGATTGCTCTCTCTCGAGTTAAAATCATTAACCTTAAATTACAAACCCTAATATAACTATGAAAATTGCAATCTCTCAATTAATAATCTATCCAAAACCCTAATTAGATCTAAAGTTTTCCAATAAACTATAGGGAACCTTTGCAAGATCTCTCTTTGTATAATTATCAATTCGATTTAATTCTTATTCTATTAAATCACCCAGCTCTCGTTAGCCCAATTTAATTTTTTCAATCAATTCACCCTCTCAATTTATTATCAAATTATGCAATCACATAATTTAATCACAATAAACCCAAATAAACATAAAAACAATCAGATTTCATTAAACCATTAATAAAACTTTGAAGGTGAGTTTAGTACATCCTCAACATTTAGATTTTATCATCAACTGTTCAATCCAATTCTATACAATGATAAAATTGAAAATAAATAGGAAATACAATTAAAATGGAGGATGGGAGGCAGCGATATCCAAAAACCTCCTGATTCAGAAAGCACATCGAATCGATTATTTTTCCTTTTATCTCTTCCTTCTTCTATTCCTCAACCCCTTATTGAATTCTCTCTAGGGTTTCCTAAAAGTGGCTTATGCAAAAGCTCTTTTTGCCTTTTTGTCTTGTTCTTTAAATATCTTTTGTGTTCTGAGCAGCCCTAGGGTTTTTCAGGGTCCGAAAGGTCTAAAAAATTCCTCAAAACTTGACTTTTTTTAGTGTCTATGTGTCTGTTGATGCAGGCCATGACTATGGCCTTGTAAACCTCGATCATGGGCCACATCTGAGCCTTCTGTCATGATTGTGGCATGCAGGCCATGATCGTGAGCCATGCCCTGGTCTTCTGTCAAGAGTGGGTCACGATCATGGGCCAACTCTGGTGCTTCTATCATGAATGTCCCTGAAACTTCTCTATTCTTTGATGTTGACCCCAAAACACTAATAAACTCATCAAGTTATCTTTAAAAAATAATATTTAAGCTAAAAAGCTTGTACTAACCTATAAAACACTTAAAACACAAATAATTAACAAAGTAACACAATTTGAACCTAAACATATACTAAATGATCGAATTAACGAAGAAACACCTATCAAACTATGCCCTAAAATATGGTGCAATTTACACTTATCACATCCCCACACTTAAATGTTTGCTTATGATCAAGCAAACAAAAACAGTTAAACAAATAAAAAAAACACAAAACATGCAAATGCAATAATGAGATAATGACTTCAACTTAGCGAAATAAATTCAATTATAAACACTATCCTTTAAGTAGTTCTAACTTATTAACAAGCAAAATCCACATCTAAGCATCTTGGACTAAATGTACAATTAATCAAAATTTTAGTATTGAGTCTATTCACCTCTATCACTTGCACACACACATTGATAATCATTCAGTTAAAACAAAAGTGTAGCTATTCCTCAGTAGGTTTTCATGAAAAATCAAGCTACTAACACGTTTGGTAGGTTTTTATTTGAAAACATTCCCTTTGTTGATTTTTCTTTAAGGACATGAACCTAGTCTTTTTACACAGAAATTAACATTTGTAATGAATGTCGATCCGGTTACTCACCTAAATCATGTTATTATTAAGCTGCTTGGTTGGAATGTCATTACAGTCTTTTTAAGTGAACGTATATATTTGTGATGAGTGTCGATCCGGTTACTCAGCTATATCACATTCTCAACTTGCCACTAGCTTTATTCATAACCTAAAGGTCAGCAAAATAGTTATTTTAGTTAAAATTTATACAACTCTTTTTTTCTTCTTTTTTTACACAAAAATTTGCCTACTCTATTACTTTAGCTAATCATTATCATGAAAATGTACTAGTAATGCCACTTATTTGATTGGCCTAAAATTATAAATGAATTTGGAAAATTCCTCAGGTGAATGGACTAACATTGTATCCTAATTAACCAACATATTTAGCCCTAAGTAACTTAGGTCACTAATTTCACAAAATAATAAATCTTCTCAACTGAAAAGGCTATTTTCAAGGCTAAATCTATTCCATTAAGTCCTAGCTATTGATGCATTCACACAATTCACATCATGCAACCAAAACAAACTATCATACAATATGTGAAATTCACACTCAAGGTAAAAACACACAACCCTCCCCAACTTGAACAACACAATATCCTCATTGTGAGAAGGATACATATATGCACAAAAGGGGGAATGAAATAATATGCAGAAGACAAAAGAATAAAACATTAACAAGAATGAAAAGAAAAGGGTTAGAACACGAAACCATTATGGTGACTGAGGTAGTGATGTGTTAGAGGCGGAGACTAACTGCGCTTGATGCTGAGCTGGCTTCCCTATCTTATAATTGATTCAAAGATAGTAAGAGAATTAATAGGGTAATGCATTCCGAATTATTGATATTTTTTTATGGAAATGAAACAACTTTAACTATATAACATTTTAAATCTACCCTAAACATGCTAATTTATGGTCATTAGCTTGGCCTTACATCCTTAGAAACTCAGTTAGGAACAATTATGAGCGGTTTGCTGCCACACTTTTTTGTTAAACATTAGTTTTGTATCCTGTAAATAAGCTATAAATAACAAAATGATTAGAAAGACAATATTGATAAAATTATGAAAACTAATTAAGCTCAGTAATGTCCTTTTTTCTAACAAATTAACAATAAAATAGGGAATAACAAAACCCCCTAAATCTTCCATTAAATCAAATAGTTTGTCCTGTAAGAAGGCGAGTTGCTCTCTTTCTTCCTTAACTCCGTCTCCTCTGCTTCTTCTGCTTCACAAATTGAGACTTTCATAGCTTCTTTAAACTTGATGTCTATTGTCATATGTTCTTCGTCCTTTTGTTCTTTAGAAGATTCAAACACATTAGTTATCCTAAATGAGCTAGTATCCTTTAGATTCTTAAATACATCATTCATGTTAAATGTCACTTGGTCATCATTAATCCGAAGGATAAGGTTCCTTTCATGGACATCTACCCAAGATTTTTTGATGTTCAAGCATAGTATACCAAGATCTGGTAGATAATATAACGGGTTTTCATTCTTTTCTTCATCCTCTTTCCTCGCCTCTTGGTCTTCTACAAGATAGGGTTTGCATTGGTCTTCCCCATTTTTAAATGTGATAGCCTCATATTGCTCTTGTTGATATAATTCTATATTGCTCAGAGAGTCTTTCACACTTCTCTCACAAAATTCATGGGAGAGTACTCTTACTTGAATCTCAAGGTTGTGAATAGAAGCAGCATGATTTTTCGTTACTCAATCACATTGCTCTTCCAGTCTCTTCTGGTTCTCTTCTATGTCTATTAGCTTATCAACGATTTTGTCCAATTTGGAATCTTATGAACGGACTTATCTTGTTGAAATTCAAATAGGTCTTGATGTCTTATATGAGTACTTGCATTATTGGACCAATAAAAATCTAGGTGCTTCTGCTACCCTGGAGTGTATTGGTTCATATAAGGATGATAATATTTCCAACTAAATTAGGACTCATTGAAATCCGCAAGAGTCCTTTGCTCCCTATAATATACATCCTCAATGATTGTTCTTTTTATCTCTTCTTAGTATTCAACTCTTACCATTCCCCATTGTTTTCTAGTGATATCCAAGTCGATGTGTCATCTACTTTACGCCAAATTTTTTAAAAATTACTCTCTCTCGAGTTATAACCATTAACCCTAAATTGTAAACCCTAATCAGATTATTACAATCTCTCAATTAAGAATCTATCCAAAACCCTAATTAGATACGAATTTGTCCAATAAACTATCGGGAACCTATGCAAGATCTCTCTTTGCATAATTACATTTGATTTAATTCTTATTCTATTAAATCACCTAACTCTTGTTAGCCTAATTTAATTATTTTTCATTCGATTCATCCTCTTAATTTATGACCGGATTATGCAATCATAGAATTTAATCACAATAAATCCAATAAACATAAAAATAATCAAATTTCATTAAATCAAGAATAAAACTTCGACAGTGAGTTTAGAACATTCTTAACATTTAGATCCTATCATCAACTATTCAATCCAATTCTACACAATGATAAAACTAAAAATAAATAAGAAATACAATCGAAATGGAGGACGAGAGGTAGCAATATCAGAAAACCTCCTGATTTGGGAAGTACATCAAATTAGCTTCTTCTCCTCTTCTCTCTTCCTTCTTCTCTTCCTCAATTTCTCGATGAATTCTGTCTAGGGTTTCTTAAAAGTGGCTGATGCAAAAGCTCTTTCTACCTCTTTATCTTGTTCTTTAAATATCCTTTGTGTTTTGAGCAGCCTTAGGGCTTTTTTGGGGTCTAAAAGGTCCAAAAATCTCTCAAAACTTGATGTTTTTGAATGTTCGTGTGTCTACTAATGCAAGCTGCGACTGTGGTCTTATGGGCCTCGATCTTAGGCCACATCTAAGCCTTTTATCACGATTGTGGCATGTAGGCCATGATTCTGGGCCTCTGTCATAATCATAGCATATGGGCCACGATTATGGGCCAACTTTGGTACTTCTATCACGATCGTGTTTTGGTCCGAATGCCTCCGAAACTTCTCCGTTCTTCAGTGTTGACCCTGAAATACTAATAAATGCATCAAGGTACCTTAAAAACATAATATTTAAGCTCAAAAGCTTATACTAACCCATAAAACAATTAAAACTTAAATAATTAACAAACTAACACAATTTGAACCTAAACACATACTAAATGATCAAATTAATGAATAAACACCTATCAAACTATGCCCTAAAACACGATGCAATTTACATTTATCAGTTGTGAGATTTGAACTATTTTAAAATTCGAATTACTCTCACTACTTATCATAAGAATTATCCCCCCATAATTATACATTGAAATAAACATTTAATTCAATGGGTTTTATATCATTGTATCTATAAGTTTTTGGATTTCTAATGACTATCTATTATCTAATTTAGTTATAAACTTATTGAATACTATAAGCTTTAATTAAGCACCACATCTAGAATCATTAACTTTGCTTACTTAAGAAGACCATTCCACTTATTATATGGAATCTTACTAACTAATTTGGATGAAATTATTGAACGTAAGTTATATTAGTAATGATTTAAAAAACTAGAAATGATCGATTGGCTAGATCAGAATTCTTATGAATTGCCCAACTTTTTCGAATTCAATTTATTATAATAACCTCTTATATATACAAACTTGTCGATTTATTAAAATTCCAATAAATTTACTAAAAAAAGACTAGTTTATGAAATCATTCTTTGTAGAGATGTGAAACAATTTTGTGTCTCCTTCTTGAACCTTTTGCAAGCTCTACAATTCCTATAATTTTTAACAATAGTCTCCTATCATTTTCAGGTCTCCTTCTTCTTCAGACTCTTTTTTTTAAATTGTTAACACTCATCTCCTACCATGTTTTGGTCTCTTTATTCTTTAAACTCTTGTAACCTCTAATTTTTAAAAAAAATTAAATATATGTATTCCAAAATGAAGGATAAGCTTTATAAAATGTATAAGGAGTGGCATAAGTGTTTACAAAACTCTTACATGTATGAGTGTAGCATACATTAAGGAAGTTAACCCATTGTAAGCTTTAAATTACAAAATCTTCCTCAACTTGGAATTCTACACATTATAGTGTATGTCATATAATTCCCTGTCTATTTCATGTAATTTCATAAGATAGTGGCTCATCCTTCATGCTCAATATAAAATACTCTTTTATCTTGCTCAATGTCTTGAGTAAAAGCTTTCTCAATTCATTTTCTCTTTCTTGAATCTCCTTTTATTCCTTTCTTTCTATATCTCATAAATTCCAATGTAAAAGGCTAGTTTGATAAGTTTGGAATGCCCCTCAACTTCATACTTTTACTCACCTGGTTGAGTATTTTTGCCCATTGATTTCTAACAACATTAAATTGCAAACACTTTTGATTTCCTCTAATAGGCCTATCTAAATCATTCATATATAAATCCAAAACATTAAATATAAAATAATATAGTTAATCCAAAAAAAGTTAAAAATAATAACACTAGTTTAATCAATGTAAAAATTTGTTCATCAGCCTCGATATCCCTTTTAAACTAGAAAGACAAAGTTTAGCTCCTTACAGCTCTCTCCTTTTGAATCAATAATATCTTCATACCCTTTTTGGCTTTTTAAATTTCTTTTTATAGTGCAAATTTAGGGTTATGTGGTTATACATGGTCAGCTACATAAGCATGTAAATGATCGTATATGTTAATTTGGTAGAAATTACAGAGTTACATAGTCAAGAGATGATAACCAACTTAGATGATTGTCTAAGTCCTCACATGGATGTTTAAGACTCAAGGTTACTTGAAACAATGTCTTCGAGTTATACAGGTTTCTAGCATGTTACATGGCTCCTCACAACTCTCTTCTTTTAAGTCAATAATATTTTCATACCCTTTTTGGCCATTTTATAGTATAAAATTAAGGTTGTGTGGTTAGACATGGTCAGCTACACAGGCATTAAATGATCGTATATGTTAATTTGGTAGATATTGCAGAGTTACATAGACCCAAAAAAATAAATAACCAACTTAGATGATTGTGTAAGTCCCCACATGGATGTTTAAGACTTAGGGTTACTTGAAACAATGTCTTTGAGTTATATAGGCTTCCAGTGAGTTACATGTTCCCATACACGATAAGTCAAGGCATTCCATTTTTTGTCATGTCTTCACCCTTACTCATCTCCTTCTTACTTCACAAGGGAAGATAAGATCGAACATCGATAGAACGACTTCAAGGATGTAGATTTAGCTCGTTTTGATTCTTTTTCCTCCAACTTGTACCTAAAGCAAAATACGAACCAAAATAAGTATCTTAAACACAACATAACATTAATTACTAAGAATTAGGGAATAAATATATCAACAATTAAGCACTTTTCATTTAACAATGTTACTTGGAAGCAAGATATGAAAGATTAATGAGTATAAATGTTATTTAAAACCAAGATGATGAGTTATGCTCTCCCTACCAAGGTTAGGCTTTTTATCGTACTAGTTAGAGATTTTCATTTGAACATTATCAATTAGAGGTTGGTAATCTCTACAATTTGGTCTTTTAAAGATAATTAGAATCCCTAGGTATGTAATATATGGAAAATTAGATTGTAAACATGTAAAAGATGAGAACCAAGAGGCATATTGCTGTGCATTTAAGGACAGATACATAAAGTTCTTATCTTTACAAATGGAAAACCTAAGAGCAATTTAAAGGTGCATATAGTTGACATGAATGCACTAAGTGAATTTGAATATTATCAATCAAAGGTTGGTGATCTCTACAGTTGATCTTTTTAAGGTGATTGGAATCCCGATGTTTGTAACATATGGAGACCTAGATTGCAAACATGTAAGAGATGGGAAGCAAAAGGTATATTGTTGTGCATTTGAGGAAAAATACATAAAGTTCTTATCATTGTTAATAGAAAGGCTAGAGAGCAATTTAAAGGTGCTCAAAGTTAACATGAGTGCTGGAGTTATGTAAATACAGTGCCCTAGAAAGCAAGTGTATTTACATGTACCTTAATCTTCTTCAGTTACAGTTTTGTAATGGAAATATTTATTATTAATAAAA
>JANZLD010000236.1:56061061-56071908 GCA_026413575.1 Erythroxylum carthagenense
TTCGGGTCACTCGGGAGTGGGGTGTTACATCTAGGTTCCAATTTCCCCTCTTTCTGATATGCATAGGCTGCAAATTTGAAAGTCCTAAGGTGGGTGAGTTTAGGTTTCTTACTATTCCAAATTTCTTGTGGGGTTTTGTAATCATTAGCAGAGGTTGGGAGCCCATTAATTAGATAGGCTACTGTCTTAATTGCTTCCCCCATAGAGAATGTGAGCAAACCGAAGAGAGAAGCATACACCTTGTCTTTTCTAGGAGAGTTCTATTAAGTCTTTCAGCTACTCCATTTTGCTGAGGAGTGGCTCTTACTGTTTTGTGCCTTAGGATTCCTTTATTTCTGCAATAGTCGTCAAACTCTTTATTGCAGTATTCTAGTCCATTATTAGTCCTTAGGAATTTTAACTTCTTCCTAGCCTGATTTTCCATAAGAGTATACCATCTTATGAAAATCTCTAGTGCTTCATCCTTTCTCTTCATAGGATATACCCAACATTTTATTGATCTGTCATCAATTATGGACATAAAATATAGGTTCCCTCTTATTGTAGGGACTTGAGCTGCCCCCCAGAGATCACTGTGAGCATACTCCATGATCTCTGTGGCTCTCTGAGCTCCCTTTTGAAATCCTGATTTATGGTGCTTTCCTAGCCACAAGATTCACAAAATTCCAACTTTTGTAAGTTTTGTTTAGGGATTAGACCTTGTTTAGAGAGATGGAACAAACTTTTTTCCCTACATGATCCAAACTTGCATGCCATTGCTTGGTTGGTTCACGGCTTCCATTTTCTAAAATTTGATTTATTTCAGTTGAGTCTATAACATAGTATAGACCACCCCTTTCCACTCCTCTAATGATGACTCTAGTATCCCTTAAGATTTCTCTAAGTTCATCTTTTGATCTGATCTGAAAGCCTTGCTTATCAAACAAGCATTCAGAAATCAGGTTTCTCCTTATTCCAAGCATAAATTTGACATTTGTAAGGGTCCTTCTCTTTCCATCAAACTCGTTGATGGAAATACTTCCAATGCCCTCTATCCTTTGCTACCTCGAATCTGCTATTTTAACCTTAGCAGTGACTGGTTCAAATGTAGTGAACCAGTCCCTATGAGGAGTGGCATGCATTGTACACCCTGAATCAAAGATTCACTCTCTACTAAGGTCTTCCCTATCCTCAGTGACAACCATAATTTCATCTCCACTTGAATCTTCTTGTTTTTCAACTTTCCCTAAAACTCCACTTTCTATAACCTTATCCCTATTGTTCTTTTTACGATCCCTTGCAAAATGTCCATCCTTATCACAGTAAAAGCATTTCTTTCGTTTTCCCTTTTTCTTCTTTTCATCACCATCCTTAATGTGCTTGTCCTTCCTACTTCCCTTCTGCCACTTTCATTTCTTTCCATTTTTCTTATAAGACTTTGTTCTTGATTATTCTCTACAAACATCACTTTTGCCTCTTTCTGAAAAGAGTTAACTTCACTATTTCTTCCATTAGAGAATCTAATACCCACTTTACAGTAAGGGATTCTCCACTAGCATGCTTAATTACCTTCTTGAATGCATTAATACAGAAGGTAATGCCTTTAGGATTACTACAACTTAATGTTCCTCAGATATTTTCTCATCTGTAGCTTCTAAATCTTGAACTAGCTTAAAGAAATAGTCTAGGTTATCATATAAGGAGACAAAGGAGTTCATCTTGTAGTTAGCAAGATTGTGAAGAAGTGTCATGTTATTAGGAAGACACTTTTTGGCATCCAGTTCATTAAGTTTAGTTTATAGTTTCTGTTTAGTGTTACAATTCTACACCTTTCTTATCACTGTTGCAATGTGCAAGTCTTTGCATTTTGAGCTTCTTTACTGGATCAATCTCTAGATCATACTAATCTTCTATAGCTCCATAACAGTCATACGATTCAAGAAGAGCTTGCATCTGGAGTTTCTAGATTGTAAAGTCTTCTTTACCAGTAAAAACATCAATCTCTTTTCCTACCGTGATTACTTTAGTGTAAAGAACTTAAAGACTTTTACTTACTGACTATTCTTGATGATTCTTTGATGGTTGGAGTGTCCAAAAAATGCCCCATGAAGTTTTTGATGCTCTGATACCACTTCTGTTGGGATATTACTACTTTACTGCTATCTTTTAACTAAAAGAAATTGACAAAGATTTGTTAATTTTGCAAATATGTAAATGCTGAAAAGTAAAGAACACCAATCTTTTACTTGGTTTGATAGTATAAAAACTATCTACATTCAAGGTTCTCACTTCCGTGATGTTTCACTAATATACTAAAGAAGAAGATGAGAAAACAGTACAGAGATTGAGTGTTTAGCAACACTTGCAAAGAGCCCTTCCCAACTCTCCTGGTACCCACAGGTGTGTACTCTAGCATTCTTTGAAATTTTCTCACTCTATTTTTTGCACTCTCAAAAACTGAATACAAAGTAAATTGAAAGATGAAGTTTTTGTATATTGAGTGTTCTGTGTCTGATGCTTCTTTTATATTTGAAGAAGATGATTGATCTTGGATGGTCTGTATGATTTGATGCTTGTTATGTGCCTCCCACGTGAGTCACTAATTCTCCAGCTTTTGGTCTGCGTATTATGTCTTTCTCAGCTGCGTTTTGTATTTGCTTCAATTGTAAGTAATATGATAGTGCTTTAAATCTTATGCTGTAAACAACACTGTTTTGAGTTATGCTTTAGACATGTATTAAACGACTATGCTTTGACCACTTAGTTCCTGACATTTTGTCACATGTATGTGTTTTAATCTTAGTCACTTTTGTCTTTGCTGTAAGAAGCGTCGAGAATTTCTCCCCCTTCTCTCTTTAAAGCTCTTTAGACACCAACATGCACATCCACTTTCTGTCTTCAATTTCACTTGTTTTTTGGCGAAAGATAGAAGTTGGTAGAGTATAAGTGATTTCCATCACATTGACAATGGTAGAGTTGTGTTTTAGACTAGCTTTATGGTTTGGAGATGGGTCGGGGCTAACGAGTAATAGCATTAGAGGAGATGCCTCTAGGTAGCAGTAGCTCAATTACGACATATGTTGGAGAGTGATGAATGATTTGAGGTAGCATCAAGGATTTAAAAAAGGTATCGGACGACCAAAATAAATACAAAAAGGCTTAATTTTTGGTTCAGTATGTATTTATAAACCCTCTATAAGGAAAAACTGACAAGTTAAGTATAAACTAGCTGATTTTCTTGAAAAATGAATAACCAAAATTTTGAAAAAATGAATAACACAAAAACAGGAAATAAATGTTGTTATTTAACAGTTTTTCTTGAGAATATGCTTATGTATTAGTTAGGTAATTCACAAGGTTCCTCTTTCCCAAGACAAGATATACTTCTTTCTTTGATTTTTTATTAGCTTTAAAAGTCTTTCCATATATTTTTGACTTTTCAATAAATTTATTGTTTTTTCCTTTTCAAGTCTCTCGAACAATCTAACTAATAAATTTTATTCTTCAAATTTTATATTCTTTGATTACCTCTTTATATTTTAATTAAAATTTTTGTTTTAAATTATTATTGTTAAAAATGAATTATTATTTTTATCCTTAAAAATATAAAATTTTTAATCTCACTAATAAATTATATTTGTTAAAATTTAGGTGCTTTATTTATCTATTTAGATTTTAATTGAAATATTATAAATTATTATTGTTAAAAACTAATTATTATTTTTATCATGAATTTGTTTAATAATAATATTTAAACTATAAAGAAATCTGCTTAAAGGACATTAAAAAAGAAGTTATAATAATTTCCATGACTTTCTTTAAGCGCACTTTAACTTTTATTTCAACTATACTTTTACTTATAACGATTTAGTATCGGTTAGATCCTTAAACCTTAAACAATTTCTTTAACCGATTTATTGTCTAGTCCAATTTTTAAAACATTAGTAGTAATAGCAGCTACATACTTGAAGAAGATGGTGGAAGCAACAAAGGGTGGCTAGATAAAACTATTCTAGGACTATAATAATGGGTGTTTGTATATAGGGTCAAGACTAAGGTATTTCTAGTTTAGAATTTTTTTTTGGCATAACGATAAGCTTATCCTACTATTGGAATAAGGTATGTTTTGGCTTTTCGATTAAAGTAATCCAAAGATAAAATTTAAAAAAATATTTTGGTATAACGATAAGCTTATCCTAGTATTGGAATAAGGTTTGTTTTGGCTTTTCGATTAAAGTAATCCAAAGATAAAATTATCCTTGGTTTGGAATATAGTATTCTAAGACTTATTTTGAAATAAGATTTAAAATTGTTTTAAAATCTCAAAATCAATTCCATAATTATATTAATTATTTTTCTTAAATTGACTAAGATTAATAATTAAATTGATTTTTAACTAAAATTTTGGAAATTTTGTTTCTAAAACTAAAATTAGTTATATTTCAATTATATTGTTAATTAGACTCCTTAAAATTAAGAAAGGTGTTTTCTTAAGTAAATAAAAAATGCTTCTTTACTAAATTTATTTATTTCAATTTGATTGAGATAAATTAAATTATTATTTTTTTGATAATTATTATTCTATTTATTTAGAAATTGTTTGTTTATCTATGAGTAATAAGTTTCTTGATTTGTCAAAAAAGATGTTTTCTTAATTAAATTTGAAATACATGCTTTAATTTATTAGTTGAGAAAAATAATAGTTCTTTAATATTCTTTTCCTAATTTATTAAGGAAATATTTTCTAATTAATTAGGATATCAATCTATATATAACACAATATATCATATAATTTGGTATTTGATGAGTTAAATAGAATTAAATCTCTCATTAAAATAATAAGTGTACGTTGAGAATGTGATTGTTATGTTCTATTATTTAACAATTAAACTAGAGTTTTGTTTATTATAAGGCTTGTTGAAATACTCAACGTCCCTTTAAGCGGAATATATTCTATCTAAAAGTAATAGGTCCAATTTAACAAAATTTTTATACTTTGGATGGGTGACTCATGATCATCTAAATTTATAGGTAGGGTTAGGAATAACATATAAGACATATTTTGACAAGATTTGTCACCTAACATGTAATATCCCAATTCCTGTGGGAAGGTTATAATGGTAAATGCGAGTGATTAATGAGAGCTTAGAGATGTATTTGCATGCTCATGCACAATGTGTCATACACATACATGAGAATAGTGAAAATTTTGCACATGAACATAATTGTACATACATTCATGAATAATTCCGGGTATAATTAGATTGAGTTGTAATTTCTAGGAGTTTTGAGAATTCTAAATTTTATGTATATTGAAAATTGTCATTATATATGTTGAAAAATTGATTTTTGGAGAGTGTAATTATTGATGTGAAATTTCTTGAGAAATTTTGGAAATTTTAGTGAAATTAGGAATAAGTTTTTGGAAAATTATGGAAAATAGGAAAAAGAAATCAAAAGAAGATTTGGAGATAGTTGAATTGTAAAGATGAAAGTTAAGGGAGTTAGGTTCAAAAGAAACTAAGTTAGAGCTTGATGTGAGGGAAGTGACAAATATCTCTTAGGCTGTGCACTTTTGCTAGAAGTAGGCTACTATTCTCTGAGAGTTGATAGGTTTAGTAATATGTCTAAGTTCATTCTTCATCGTTATCTTCTTCAAGTTTTTTTTTCTAATACACAGTGTTTTCCATCAAACACCTCCTAAGAGATTCCTCTGTTTTTCCTTCCTACACCAAGCCACTTTGTTATTTGTGTTTTCCACCCGAAGAAAAACCTATCTTTACCTCCTTCAAGTTGATGAACAAGTGATGCCTAGGAGATAGAGCTAGCGTTGTTTTTTGAAGAATTTGAAGTGAAACCATGTAAGTTATGCTTTAAATGTTATGGGTATTGCTAAAATGAAACTTGAATGATGAGAAATGTAAGATTGAGGACTTGATTTTGTGTTTGGTTGTGCGTGCCGTGGATGATGAAATATCTTTGTAAATGTCATGTTTTATCATTGTGAATGATCATTAATGATGAATAATGTGTTATAGAGATGTTTTGGAAGTTAGATGCTGCATTATGGAGTGAGGGTGAGAGCAGAAAATTAAGATGAATAGGTACATGTTTGATACCCTATTCTTGGGTTAAGGATCAATTATAGACTATGATTTTTTTATAATGGATATATTGAGTTAATTGGGTAGATAATGATGAGGAAATGTAATGGAAGAGATAATTTAGGTAGAAGATGAGTTGGATGTAGAATATTGAAAGTTTAAAAATCTGGAAAATGTTCACTTAATATACTTCAATATTTTAGCCATAACGTTCTCTCTAGTTGTCCAAACGAGATAATTCTTAATTTGAATTAACCTAGAGATATATGGCTATATTTCGTATAGAGATATCAAATTTCAATTCCATCTTTAAAAGTCTCAAAAATTGTCACAAAGTGAGAACTAGGTCCAGTAAGGAATTGAATGTAATTTTTGTGTTCTAAATTCAGGAGAAAATCTGGATTAATCTAGATAGATTTTTGGCAAAGTTTCCTCTTAAGAGTTGTAGATCTTTCTTTTATCTTTCCAACGGTATATAGTATGGAATTTTTGGACATCTTAGTCGAAGGTTATGATCGATATATGTAGAGATGCAAAAATAAGACGCAAAAAGTAAGGCGCAACAAGTAAGACGCAATAAGTAAGATGCAAGAAGTAAGAAGCAAAATGTAAGACGCAAGAAAGTAAGACGTAGGAAAAGTAAGACGCAAGAAAGTAAGATACAAGAAAGTAAGACGATGGGAAACTAAGGTGATAGGAACTAAGACGATGGAAACTAAGATGATGGAAACTAAGATGATGGAAATTAAGACGAAGTTAATGTACAAAGTAAGATGATTGAGGTCATAAACATAGTTGCTTCTTTGGTCATACCTTCCTCTCTAGATATCCAAATGACTTGATTATTGAACCATTGGACTCGTACGACATTGCTCTACATCTTTACAAAAAATTTATAGCCCTCTGAATCAAATTTAGAAAGATTGAGTGAAAAAGTGGAACGGGTACAGTGGATGTAACCTTAGATGGTATGAACTGATGTTATTCTACTGAATATACTTCAGTGTTTTGATGTTATCTTGATATGTAGAATTCCAAATGAGATTATTTTTTATTTTGCATAAATTATAAATATAGGGCTACAAATTTTATGAAGAAATTAGATTTTGAATTGGACTCTAAGAGTTTCAATTTTTAGATAGAAGTTGAGTATAGGGTACAGTCTTAGAATAAAAGCAGTCCTGAGATATTTGGAGTATAACTTTCACATTACTGAACCAAATTGAATGATTTTGATGTCATTGGAAAGATAAGACATAGAAAAATACTTTTCTAGAAGAGAGTTTGACCAAATTACTTCATTTTCATCTTCTGATTGTACTTGAATAGTAGACCCAAAAGGGGTGTCTTGGAAAAATCTGAAGTGATTCAATGAGAAATGAATTGTGAGTTCAATGGGTTTTGTAAGGCATAAACCTAAGTATAAGTTATACTTAGATGAGTTTTTGTATGGGGATAGTTTTGTAAAGAATTTATGAAGTGATATTCGAGATTATCATGAACGTGCATTGTACATAACTCATTTCATACATGTGCATTTTTTTAATACACCTATGATTGTGCAAAATTGTGATATATATGTATGTTATTTGTTATATAGGAGCAATTGGAACGTCAACCCACAGACATTGTCGGATCTTCCAGGCAATAGTTTCGGGAGAAATAAGTGAGTAACCTAGATGGTTTATCTCAATTATTGTCTGCTTATAATTGTGTCTTGAATAATGAATGAATGTGAATGTGAGACATATGTGCTTTATATTGTGATTGATTATGTTACATGCACTCCACTCATGAATGCATAATAAGATAATTGTAGTTGTGATTAGAATAGCCAATGAGCAGAGATTAAAGCTCAATGAATTAAAAAAAGAGCCTCGAGCTCCCAAGTGTTTCAAAACCTCAGGCTCAATATGTAATGTGCCCTGTATCCTCATCGGATAAGGGACAACTATTAATGAGCCTGGTATCCAAATTGAATACGGGATAGTTCAGACACTCATTCACAACAATGTAACAATTGGAAAGCGCCTCATGAGCATTTCATATGTATCTTGTTAAGTATGTTTGATAAAGTGAAATGCAAATTGCATATGCTTTAGTGAAATTGTGTTACTCATGGGAAATGCAAAATTGTGAAATAATTGTTTTGTGAATTGATGTGTTGCATGAATTGAGTGGACCATCGATGATGGTTACCTCATTGAGTTTGCAAAACTCACCAAAATTGCAGCGTTGTCTTTTCAGGACCAGGAGACGACTCTAGCTACTGAGAGGCTCTACCAGCCGTGTAAATTGTGATTGGCAAGAGAAGTCATGGCTCAAAGGTCGATTAGCTGAGATTTTTAGATAGATTAGTTAGATTGTACATATTTTCCTCATTCATGAAGTACTATTGTATTAGGTTTTGAAGATGTACATATAGAGATTGTTGAAAGTCACAATGTAGATAATCGGGTTTTTTATGATATGAAATGAGGAAAAAGTTGGTTTTAAAATATTGCGATTTTCTTATGATACTTTATAAATTAATTATGATACCATGCCATATGAATTGAATGTAGTAATCGAATGTAGTGTGCCCTTATCGTAGGATATGTGCCGGAATGACCTTCGGGTATCCCGGTGTGTACCTGGTAGTGAGGGGGCGGTATATTTAGGTGGTATCAAAGAATGGTTGGCATCTGTTGGGACATATAGGAATGGGACGCAAGAAAGATCTTGAGAAGTGTAGAAAATGATTGAAAATTTTGTTTGTTATAGGTCATCCGCTTTAGGTGATCAAATTGATCAACCAGCTGACCAAGGATCGATAGGAGCTAGTAGGAAGTCCTCAGTGCCTCGATCTGAGGAGATGCCTCCTAGAGTTTTTGAAAGAAGGGAGAGGAGGTATGATAGGCTACAAAAGCAGGGAGCTGTGGACTTTTATGGCAGCACAGACCCTGCTGAGGCCGAGGGATGATTAGAGAGGACGGAAAAGGTATTTGATCAGATGGATTGCGAGCCTAATGAGAGGTTCGATTATGCAGTGTCTTTACTGTAGGGCTCAACATATCAATGGTGGAAGGCTGTCCTAAGCAGTACCACCAGGCCTTGTCAGTTGAAGTGGGAAGACTTTCTGAGGGTCTTCAAAGGCAACTTCATGCCCAAGATCTATCTAGAGATGAAGATGCAAGAGTTCTTAGAATTGAAGCTAGGCAGGATATCAGTGGTTGAGTATGAGATCAGATTCAATGAATTGATGGGTTATGCTACTACTCTAATTCCTATAGAAGAAGACAAGTGTAGGAGGTTTGAGAATGGACTTAATATAGAGATTAGAACAAGGTTGGTGCGGTCAGATATATGTACTTTCATTGATTTGAGAGCTGCTTTAATTAGAATCGAACAACTAATGAGGGAGAAACAAGCTGAGACTGGGCAAGAAGAAAGAGATCTAGTGAGAGTTAGGGCAGTTCTAGCAGGAGCTTTAGTAAGTGCCAGAATAGAGTATTCAGATCATCAAGTGGATCCAAACAGTCAAGAATTAGGTAGAGGGGTAGATTTTTACAGACTGGCAATGGAAGGGGTATGGCTCTAAATCAGTTTTCAGTTTGTGAGCACTGTGAGAAGAGGCATGGTGGTGAGTGTTGGAGATTGGCTAGAGCTTGCCTTAAATGCGGCTCCATGAACCACTAGATTAGGGATTATCCTGCTACTTTGGGGCCTCAGTCTGCTGTCAGTGGTCGATCTGGGAGTAATGTTACAGTCCAGCAGAGCTGAGGTGGTGGGTCTGGACAGACAGGCAGAGGTAGAGTTGGAGGGAGAGTTGGGAGTTCTTCCGTGAAAACTGAGGGGTAGGGCAACTTACCACAGTCCCAAGCTAGGGTCTATGCCATGACTAGGCAAGAGTCCCAAGACTCCCTAGATGTGGTAGCAGGTGCGCTTGTTGTTTATGACTATGAGGCTTTTGCACTGCTAGATCCAGGATCTACACACTCTTTTATCGCATCGCATTTGGCATGTAGGTTACATTGTGATAGGGAGTTACTATAGTATGGATTGGAGGTGAGTACGCCAATAGGCAGTACTGCAAAGGAGAGGTTTGTAAAGGATGCTTGATTAGGATTGATCAAGTAATTTTATAGGCAAACCTTATTATATTACAGTTGAGGGAGATAGATGTGATCTTAGGAATTTTTTGGATCACTGCCCATAGGGCCATCATGAACTGCTACACCAAGGAGGTAGTACTGGAATCTCTTAGTCAGCCGAGGGCAGTATTCAGAGGAGTTAGTCAGGCAGTACTAACTAGGATGATATCATTCATGAGTGTATTGAGGTTGATGCAGGGTGGATGTGAGGCTTTTCTAGCCCATATCATTGATACTAGAGTCGAACAGAGTGTATAAGCCATTCCAGTGGTTAAGGAGTTCCTGGATATGTTTTTCGAAGAGTTACCTAGTTTACCACCAGATTGGGAAATGGAGTTCACGATTGATCTAGTTCCAGGGGCTACTCCTATATCTATTCCTCCATATATGATGGCACTTGTGGAACTGAAGGAGTTGAACACTCAGCTATATGAGTGTTGGGCCCCGAAATTTTTTTTATTTTATTTGAATTAATTATTTATTGATTTATGGATTTATTCGTTAATTTTTTTATTTTGCCTTAATTAATTTAATTATGTGTTTATATAGATATTTTTTTATGTTGGGCTTGGAAATTAGAAGTTGGGACTTTAAGTGAAGGCTTGGATGTGTAGAGTCATATGAGACAAAA
>JANZLD010000236.1:56180009-56196580 GCA_026413575.1 Erythroxylum carthagenense
GTCAATATTTGTACTTGGCCTGAATCTGTGGAGGTTTTCTTGCCGGATTCTTTCCTTCACAGCGCCATAGTGAACCGTGCACTAGGATACCGATCCCATTACTCGCTATTAATAAAATGGTTTTATTTCACGAAAAAAAAGTATAAGTGCATTAGGTCTAATGTCGAATTCCAAGTTGATTCAAAAAATTTCCAAGAGTGGCATCCATAAATTCCATGGAACTATTAGTTTGCCACATTTGAATTGGTTTCTGATATTGAGTGCTTAATATGTTATGAAATTCTCGAAATATTATACAAACATCACTTTTTTTCATAAGTAGTGATATCCAAGTCATATGGGTACATTCATCAATGAACAAAACAAAGTATTTAGCCTTAGACGATGAAGGAATTTTTGTGGATCCCTATACATCCTAATATATAACTATAAATGACTTAGAAGTTCTATTTAAACTAGGAAAGTAAGGAACACAATGACTTTTTGCAAGTTCACAAACATCACAATAAAAATTTGAATCACTTAAGTTTGAAAAAAGATGTGGATATAATTTTCTATGATTTCCAAAAGAAAGATGACCTAATTGTTGATGCTATAACTAGACATTTGGTTGGGCTTTTTCTTGACATTAGTTTTATATGCATGACTGAATTTTTGTCTTCCATTCTCTGTTAATTTCAAGTAGTATAGCTTTCCTTATTTAACACCATAACCAAGAGTCTTCTGGGTCAGAATATCCTGAAAAGCATATAATGAAGGCCAAAAAGTTGTAGTACATTTTAGAGCTGAAATAATTTTTCCACAAGGAGGAGATTATACTCAAAAGATGGCTCGACTAAGACTGAATTTAGTATAAGAGAATCAGACAAGGTAATAGATCCTTGCCTAACAATAGAGCATATAATACCATCAGTTGTGGAAACAAAGGATTGAGAGGAAAAACTGGTGCATTGTAATTGGCTAGAATCTCTAATCATATGAATAGATGCATTGATATCAATAATCTAGATATTTTTCCTAGAAATTGTAGATAAAATAATTTTCTTACCCACAATACCTCAATTAGCAATATTTGCCATAGGCACTAACATTTCCTCTCCCCTAGATTCCACTTCATTCATAGTTGCCACCATAGCCTTTCCAATAGCCTTTTTTTGGTGGTCTTTCTAGAAAAATCCCACCTATTAGGATAACCAATAATTATGTAATAGTGTTGCTTCGATTAACCTATTTCACCACAATAATATAATAACAAAACACTCAGTAGGAATCCTGCTAATATGTAGGGTCTAGGGAAGTCTAGTAGTACATAGTCTTACCCCTAACTAGTAGAGAGTTGTATCCCCACAGTAATCACTCACAAAATTGTAGACTTTCTAGTAGGTTGATTTTTGTGATTCTTTCCTAAGCTAGATGATGATCCTTGTCGGTTTTGATTAGCCAGCATCATTGAGTGTTTTGAGATTGAGCGAGATACTCCCATTGTCTATCTTTGTTGATGCTCTTTCCTTACATATGCATATTCTCTTTCCAAATCAAGTTTTAGGCTTTACGTATGATCTCTCCTCAAACTTGATCAAATTCATAATCTAGTCCACTTAGGAAAATATGAACTCGGATGTAATTGAACTACTTCTTCAACAGTCCCTTCTTAAGAAGTTGATTTACAATCAATTTCTTAACAAAATAGCAACAATTTCATGGTAGTATGTTGATAATGGTCTACCATCTTGTCTAGTTGAAAAAGATTTTTTATTCAATTCAAAGAGACATTTTATCTATCATAGAAAGTTTTGTCACACAACCTCCCATATTTCTCTGGCAGTAGGAAGACAAATAAATTGTTACATCAATGATGAACTTATTGAATCAATAAGCCAAATTTTTACTCTTTGATTTTTAGTAGTCCTTGTCAAAATTTTGGTCTTTAGGTGCATGTTTTTTACTATCCTAGTAAGATATCCAACCTTATTGTGTGGTTCTATTCTCATCTCCATAAGTTAAGACCATAATGAGTAATTGATCTCCTCTAGTATAATCCTTGGTGGAAAGCATTATAATCTTGATGGATGATAATTGGTTGTGTTAGTGGGTTATTCGTTGTTGCTATATCAAGAGATTTGGGAATCCATTTGTTTTTCAAGTATAGGTTTCAAAGTATAGGACACAAATAGAGAAAATAAAGTTGAGAGTGTTGGGAAACTGGGTTGAGATCTGATCCTGACCGTAGCAGAATAATCACGAAACTTTTTGTAACTTTTGATTTCTCGAAAACTAAGATCTTTTTAATTATATAAAATGATTAACACAAATCATAATAAAGTGGAAACTTAATTCGTACCTTATGTCAAAGTTTGATTTTTATCTTGTTGTATCCCTCGAACTATTTTCAAAACTAATTCGTCTCAACTACCGTAACCTTATAAGTGTTCGGCCTCTAACAATATCCACACACAAAATTGAGAGAACTCTGTAACTCTTACAGAGAGGTTTAAGCAAAAAGTGCTAGCTCCATAGAGTTTAAGTCTATTTATAATACGCTTTTGACGTTTTAGTAATTTAATTGAAATTAAATTCCAACTGCAATTAAGCTTTAATTAGAACTACAAATAATTTTAATTAACTATCAATTATGCCCATATAAGATTCAATATCTCATATTGATCTTTATTTATGAAATATCTCATATTTAATCATAACATTTCTCAAACTTTACAATCAAGTCCAACTTGATTAAATTAACTTTGCTCTCTTCAATTCATTTTATATGTGAGACTCATTAGGTTCTCAAATATGTTGGCAATGATTATAAAATCTAATTTTAATTCATAATTAAAATTAGATAAATTAAAACTTCTTTTAATTTATCTTTAATTCTCTAATTAAACAATTTATAATCATAGATTAAGATTGGCGTCTAGTAACGCATCATGTAAAAAATTGTGTGCTAGTTTTTTATATTTTATTAATGTCCAATCTTAATAGAACAATGACTAGGAATATTTAGGAATATTACATAAATATAATATAAATCTTATAATTATAATCTCATTATAATTTCATTTGTAATGTACAATTATCCTATGAACTTTATCATATATATTTAAATATATACAGGATAAAGAATGTTTGTAAATAATTTATCATTAAATTATAACCAAAGTGATTGATTGTGAGGCATAAAATAACATAAAGTTTTCTCTGGTCTTCAATGTTGTGGTCGAGAATCTGTGGACGTTGGTAGGGCTACTGGGACTGTTTTTAACGCTTGGAATCTGCGAAGTTGGCCTGGACTATGACGCTATGCTACGTGTTGGTGTTGGTGACGCTACGTGCTGGTTTGCTGGTTGAATTTGCTTGCAAGATGTGAAACTCATCTGGACTGTGAAGCTACACTACGTGTTGGTGTTGGTGAAGCTACGTGCTGGCTTGTTGGTGGAATTTGCTTGCAAGATCAATTTGTTTCCTAAAAACAGGCGATTAGTTTTGAGACAGGCGATGATTGAAAGTTTCAGGTGAAAAATCGAAACATTAGCCACTGCTCGGATACCATGTAAAACAGCAATGTTTCAGCGTAAACAAAAACTGCAGTACATTCTTCTTCTTCTCTTGTACGGAGGCAATAGATATAGATACAATTATATTTTGGATAGAGTTCTATTATAAGAAAAGCTATAACAGACTTCCATAATTACTTAATCAATCTTTAAAATATTTCTCCTATGTCAAGCTATAATTATCATTCCGTATACAACAAACCAACAAATCACGTCCACAAGAAATTAGTAGGTTTATAAATGCACGACTAATCTTATCCTACTTGACTTTGATTTTGCCAATTTAGTGTCACACTTGAATTAAAAAAAATTCCCAAAAACCTTGACTTCTGGTATATATTATTGGAATCGACATGAATTTAGGAATCTAGATACAGTTTGGCACGTTATTTACGGAACAAATCCTCCTTTTCTACTAGAATTTAAATATTTTATATTTCACTTCTATCATATCTAAGTCAAGAAGATCCCAGCACACAAGCGGACAAATGTTAGAAAATTAGTCGTTTCTTATTATACGAAATTAGTCGTTTCTTATTATAAGTCAAAAAAAATCTTACATCTAGATAAGGAAACGACGTTAATAGCCCTCAGCATTATGCTCAACAATTGATAAACTTTGAAGAGAACGTTTGTAAGTTTTTTTTTTTTTTTAATATCGGCGTTAATTTTGTGTGTGTTAAATAAGTTTCGCCCTGTTGTCCCGAAACTTCCCGCAGAACAAGAGCCTATGGACCTAAATTTCCAAACTCGTCCGAAAAGAATCCTTCAAAATCTTCTAAGCTAGGAAATAAGTCTGCGCCGAATGCCATCATATCGAAAGCCTTATCAAATGTATCATCCTCCATTGCTGGTTGTTGCTGTTGTTCATTTTCAATGCTCACACGTTGTAAAGGCTCGTCTTCAAGGAAAGCCGTTGAAGGGGCTTGTGGGGAAGGAACCAATTCCAATTTCGGACTTGAGGGATGTTTTTCTTCATTTAGGGTCTTCGACTCTTGTTCACGGGGCGTGGGTTCTTTGGGAATATAGTTCTTGGCTCGGGTGATGCCAGCAAGTGCACTCCTGCGAGTAGGATGGGCGTGGCTGTGCTCCGCCGAGTAAGTTATGATGAATACTGATGGATCCGACTTGCTTCTTTCCACCTGTTTTCTTGCCAAACATCCTTTCAAACTGCTACATCTGTAGTAGCTCCTGTTTCATGTTCACCAAATTTAAGGTTAAAAACCACTTCAATAATCAAGTCTGTAGGGTCAAAACAACATAAAAATTGAAATAATATATATACCAAAATAATGGTCGCCGGAACTAAAAATAGACTTTCTAATTGTGTCGTGGGCATAATTGCAATGGTATAGCAATTTAAATCCCTGGTTCAAAGAGAGATTTACCTTGGATAGGGAGATCCCTTGATAGGTTTCTGCCCATATTTACGCCATGCCCACGTATCAGACGATAGACCATCTGCTGTCACCTGCTGAACGATCTTTTTGTTCTGATTCTTCCTACTGATATATTTGAAAGCATGGTATTTTATTTGTATATTACCAATTCCTTAAATCGTTTCTGTAACCCCATCAATTAGCACTGAAAAGCTAGTACGAGTCAATTACCTTTTTCTTGATTTGACTGCGCGAACGGAACAGTCACGACTTACAGAAGTATCAACGGGTTCAAGAAGAGGATGCTGTTCTCTCGGCACCTTTCGTGGCTCTTTCACTTCTATTGGTGCCAAAATGGAAGTAGTAGTACAAGACATGGTTTTCGGAGAAAGGGGTTGGTGTAAGACAGTGTAGAAAGAGTTATAGAACCCTTGAAGCCCATCTAAATCATCATCAGTTATAATTTCTAAACCTTCTGGGAGTTTGAGAAGCTCATCGTGATTAAACCTCAAAGGAGCAAACAGTGATGGTGGGTTGTCCAGAATGTCTTCACAACTGAAGCCTCTTACCACGGCTTGTAAGTCCCAATCCTCCATGCAATTATCAAAATTTAACGCCACCTTTGAAAATGCAGAGAGATGGTAAAAAGTTTGGTGGGAGAATTGGGTGGAGAAGTGGAGCGCAGATATTGAGATTTGAGAAGATAAATTAAAGGCTGGTTAGACTTAATATATATATACGTGTTGGACACGTGAGCTGATGTGTGTACAGTAGGTGATGCACGGCCTAGTTTGGGTTTACATTTCCATCGGTTTGACTTCGTTAAAAAGTCAAAAGCGTTTGTAACGATGACCCATAATTTGGAGCTATTATCACCCTTTCCTTCTGACTGCTACTCTTATCAGTCGGCTGTGTAAACTCTCTCAATAATGTCCTCTTTATGCCTCCTTTTACCCAGTCTAGTTTAGACGTGTATAAATATATTTTAGGTTAATTTCATATGTAGACATTTTCTAGTGTATAATATTTGGGTTAGAGATCACAGATTTTGTGCTTATACCGACCTTATTATCGATAACATTGGCATTAATATTAACTCAATAGGAGATTACATTTAAAAAATATTATTCTGTGTTAAGATTTAAATTTTATGGGTGGCGTCGGTTGAATTTATAGCAAGTTTGGTAGAATGATTTCAGCTTGATAGGCCAAAGTGTCGCTAAATCTCAATTGTTGACTCTAGCCATTCTTAATTGTCCATCTTTAGAGATATCAAAAAGGGCCCACCCTGTCTAGCCTGGCTTGATTCAATTTTGGCCCAAATTAATCGAGCCACGACCTGGCTGAGGTTGGTTGACCATGTAACCCAGTTAGGTTGACTATGGTTACTTCGACCGGGATGATCGGTTGCCTGAGCGTTACTTCTAAAATGATGTCGTTTTTGAAGTTTTTCTAAAAAAAAGTGGCAAGCCAAGTTAGCTAGGCTCGCCCATGGCACGTCAGGTGATGAGTTAGTCAGCCCGTAGTTGAGCCGGGCTATGGGTAAACCCATCCCTACCTGTCGAGTCATGGGCCACCCCCGCCCAGCCCGATTGAACCTATTGACTTCTCTATCTGTTTTTCTATGTAAGATATTCAATGTTAACTATGGCTCACTTTTTTTTCACTTTTAGTTGCTAGAGAGAGAAATCAATCATATCTTTTACTATTAACTTGTCTCTTTTGAGAGAATTCCATCATTAAGATGATTAATGTAACCTGAATTTTACAAAGAGTAAATTCATATGTACCTTTTATTTGCTAAGTTATTAGAGAATACTAGAGATGATAAGAGTACCTCCTATAGTTAGTTTAGTAATTTTAGTAGTTCTAGATCAGGTAGCTATAATAATGTAAGATCTGTGGCTTCAAACTATAGGAGCCATACCCCTATATCCAACAAGTCTATCGAAACCCTACGTACATAGCAGCCATGCCCCCTTTTATAGTTTATATGAACTTAGTTTAATTAAGTTTGTAAAAGACTTTAATTGTCAAATTCCATGCATGATGATTTCAATAAGAACTTCAAAATGTGCTTTTACTTTAATAAATAATGCAGGGTTGAGTTTGATAAGATGAAGGAGAAGTTCCTTATCTTTGATGAGATGTCACTAGGGTTTCTTTTTGATGAGAATTGAGAAGTTTTAGAAACATTCCAGTCGAAACAATGCCCCACGATTGTGACCTATATGCCACGATCATGACATAAGCATTGGAGATAGCCCACGATCATGAGTAAAGTGTCACGATCATGATAGAAGCCCAACACATTGCCCACGATCATGATCCATTTGCCATGATCCTGACAGAAGGGTCAAATATGGCCCACGATGGTGGCCTGTGTTGGACAGACGGGCAGACACTCAGAAAATCAAGTTTTGAGGGGCTTTTTGGATCTTTTCGACCTCAAAAATTCCTAAGGCTACCCAGAACACAAAAGGAATATAAAGAATAAGAAAAATAAGGAGAAGGAGCTTTTGCATCAGCCACCAATGAGAAACCCTATATAGAGTTCATCGAGAGATTGAGAAAGAGAAGAAAGAAGAGAGATATGGAGAAGAAGCCGACGTGAAGCATTTCCTAGAATAGGAGTTTTCCCGACTTTGCTGCCTCCATCATCCATTTAGATCTTGTTTTGATGTATTTTCAATTTCATTAATGTATAGAATTGGGATAGTTATTGAGATATGATTTATAAATGTTGAGGAGGTCTAAACTCACATTCAGGTTATTTTTATCTTTGATTTAATAACAATCTGAGTGTTTTATGTTATTTGGATTCATTGTGAATGATTTTTTAGATTACATAATTTGGTAATAGACCAAGGCATGAACCAATAAAAAATAATTAAATTAGGCTAACGAGAATTAGGTAATTTAATAAGAATGAGACATCAATCAAATTGGTAATTATGTGATGAGAGATCTCACATAGGTTCCGATAGTCTAGTGGAAAACTTCAGATCTAATTAGGATTTGAATAAGTTATTAATTGAGAAATTTCAATTTTCCATAATCATATTAGAGTTTTTAAATTAGTGCTTTTGGTTATAACTCAAGAAAGAGTAATCAATTATAGCATAGTCCAGGACCAATAATCCGACATTTCATAATTAACTAGGTTAGTATTGAAGATAGGTGAAAATTTCCCCTTTCTCTCAATTGGTAGATCCTTAAGTTGATTCTTAGTATGTGCATTGCAATTTGCTGATTTGTTAATATTTCTTGATTAATTCTTGAGTTGAATTGGTTGATTGAATTGATTGATTGAATTGTGTTATTGTTTAAGCTTAGTTACAGTTGAATTTCTACAGTTAGTTGTGGCCTGTATCGGGCAGACGTGCAGACACTCATAAAAGTCAAGTTTTGAGGGATTTTCGAGCCTTTTTGACTCTGAAAAAAATGCTAAGGCTACCCAGAACACAAAAGATATATATTGAATAAGACAAAGAAGGAGAAGGAGCTTTTACATTAGCCACCATTGAGAAACCCTAGAGAGAGTTCATCAAAAGAATGAGAAAGATAAGAAGGAAGAGAGACATACAGAAGAAGTTGTCGCAAAGTACTTCCCAAAATAGGAGATTTCCCGATGTTGTTGCCTCCATTATCCATTCAGATATTGTTTCTGATGTATTTTCAATTTTATTAACGTATAGAACTAGGATAGTTGTTGAGATAGGATTTATCAATGTTGAGGATGTCTAAACTCCCCTTTGGGTTATTTTATCTTTGATTTGATAAAAATTTGGTTGTTTTTATGTTATTTGGATTCATTGTGATTGATTTTTGAGATCACATAATTTGGTAATAGACTGAGAGGGTGAACTGATAAAAAATAATTAAATTAAGCTAACAAGAGTTAGGTAATTTAATAAAAATGAGAAATCAATCAAATTGGTAATTACGTAACGAGAGATCTGACATAAGTTCTAGTAGTTTAGTGGAAAAATTCAGATCTAATTAAGGATTGTATAAATTGTGAATTGAGAAATTACAATTTTCCATAATGAGATTAGGGTTTAGAACTTAGGGTTTTTGTTTATAACTCAAGAGAGAGTAATCAACCTTAGGACAGTCCAAGACCAATAATCCGACATTTCATAATTAATTAGGTTAGTGTTGAAGGAAGATAAAAATTTCCCTTTTCTCTTAATTGTTAGTTCCTTAGGTTGATTCTTGGTATGTGCATTGCAACTTGCTGATTGGTTAATATTTTATGATTAATTCTTGAGTTAAATTGGTTGATTGAATCACGTTATTGTTCTAGCTTAGTTGCAGTTAAATTTCTGTAATTAGTTTGAACCTTAGTGTATAGGATTAAATTAACCCTCCTAATGGGATTGACACCTTAGATACTATGTGAATGACCCATATATTTGCATAATATCAAGGTTAAAATATTAAAAATTACACATATCAAAAAGCTGTGATCATAAACCTATAGCTTTTAGACCTATAATTATTTTTGTTTTTCATTATTGGATTTCAATTATATGGAAAATAAATATAGATACTTTATTGATGATTATGTACTTATACATATAAAATTTTTGGAATTTATCCTAATGATAATCGATTTTCAAATGGGTTAAGGTCCAAATAAGAGGCACATTTAATTTGTCAAGTCTTTCATGTTTATAATTTCTAGGCATGATAGTATCTCATATATGGTATGATTCAAACAAATTTGGAGATAGACTGTCTTAAGAGTTTTTTTTCTAAGAATTCTAATTTTAACAAGATTCATTCTCACAATAATGGTTTGCTTTTTTATCTTTTGAATGTTCAGCTAGAAATCCTTTATTAGCATGCTTCAATTTTTATAGTCACAAAATACTCTTTAACTAAGTTGAGCTTAGAACAAATTTGATCTTTTTCATAAGATTTGTACAATTGTACCCTCAGACTTAGCTATTTAAACTTTATAAGCATTAGTGATTTAACACTAAATATTAGGTTAAAGGATGTATTTAGGTATTATTTGATATGCCCATAGTATACACAAATGTTAGAGATCTCTTCAACCCAAGGGCCTTTATATCTTTATCTTTAGCTTATAACCCTTGCAATACTTTCCAATTTGTAACCTCTTTATTTTCTTGGTCTATATTCGAAGGACGTAAAGTAATGTTTAATTTTCAATTCTTCATAAAAGTCCCTTAAGTTCATGCTATTAAATTGGGTTTCATTGTTCATGATTACTAGTAATGGACTTCATAGCTAGTTATAATATTTCTCTTTAAAAAGTTTATGACTACCTTCTTTATTATGCTAGCTAGGGGTTCTAGTTCTACCTAGCTTGTGAAACAGTTACCTGTAATAAAAAAGGAATTTGAGTTACCTTATCATGGGCTAAAATCATGCAAGGACTATTAAGTCAAGAAGACTTCACTTATGTTAATTTTGATGATAATCAAATAATAATAATCTTAGAAATGTATGAACTGTTTTGATAAGTTTGTTAAGTGCGCAGAAAAATGTAAGTAACACTTAGTCAACACCACATTAACACCAAACGCTACATCACTACTAGACGATACGTCAACAATAGATGATATACGTCAGCAATAGACGATACATGTCATCACAGACGATACAAGTCGATACCAAAAGAAGCGTGATAACAAAAAACGCGTGATACCAGATGAAGCAACACTAGAAGAACTATAATACCAGACGATATAAAAGGATGCTATCCTAGAATGTCAGTCAGTTAGTTAGTTGGAGTTAGTTATAGAACTCAATTAATAACGGTTTCTAGAAGATTCAAGAAGTAGTTTCTCAAGAAGATAGTTGAAGACTTAAGCTATAAATACTAGTTCTAGTCGTAAACTAAATAACGTTTTTACAAGAGAGAAAATCTGATTGTACAATACTTAGAGAAACTCTATATTCAAAGTGCGAAAGAAGAGAGCGAATACATCTATAACGTGAAGCTCAAAAATATCCTTACTACAGAGAGAAAGAAAAGCTAGAGCTTGGAGAGGCTAAGAAAACAGATAAAGAATATTTTGTGAACGAGACTTGAAGGGGCTCTATAAGTATAAAAAGAATACTTGTAAAATTGAAGAGTATAGGAAAATCTCAGACAAACTCTGAGGACCAGATGTAGCCCAAGGTTAAGGGTGAACTAGTATAAAATCGTGGTGTCTATTCTCTAACCCTTATCTTTTATTTTTCTTATTGTTAGAAGAGTAGATAATAATTCTTGCGATTGCATTACTTATCGACTTTATTAAAGTATTTTTGTGATCATTTGAATTTGTAAAGAAATTTAAGAAATTCCTAAAGATTAATATCTTTGGAAAGATTACAAAATTCAACCCCCTTCTTATGTATTTTACATATTATATGTGATTTCTATATTAACAAGTGATTTACGTCAATTGGTATCATAGCGAGGTTTCCAAGAAACACTGTTACAAAGTGAGGACAAATATCTATGGTTGAATCACATGTTTTTATAGCTGAAGGTGCCTCGGTCACATGACCTTTTGCATTCAATAGTGAAGATTATCATTATTGGAAGGACAGGATGTGGCTCTTTATAGAATATACACATATTGATCTTTGGGATATCATTGAGAATGGTCCATATACACCAATAGATGACTACAATAATAGCATGTCTCGTGACAAATGGTCAGCTGATTGAGCCCAAGTTTATCATATAAATTGGCGACACTTTAATAGTTTTTAATATATTTTTTGACTCTTAATTCTTGATTTTGTGTTTAAATTAGCCCTTGAGTGTGTGCTTATATTTTATACAATTTAATAGTAAAAATTGTTACAAATTGACATTAGTGTATCATAAATTTTCTAAGGACAATTGATACTGCAACTTGCTATTTTTGATTGTAGGAGCCTTAAGGGAAAAGGAGTCAATGGGCTGGAATGGAGTCAACATGAGGACATGAGCTTCAGGATTTTCACCGCGGTAATCCAGACTTGCTGCCACGGCGCAACATGAAGGAAAAGCTCTCCGTGGCATAAATTAATTATTTCTCCACGGCGAAGGATCCGGCAAGCGTACAAATACAACAGAAGCTCAGAACATTTGGATTCGTTTGAATCTAACTTCGACTCAAAAGCATTAGAACAAGTAAATATATGCTTAGTAGCTGAAAAGGAATGTGACGATGAGATCTCCTTTCTTAGAAAAAGAAACCAGCACCAATGGTACCTGGACAGTGGAAGCTTCGACGTATAACAGGAAGAAGGTCTATGTTCCTAGATCCCCAAAATAAGCAAGGAGGATTAGTAACTTTTAGAGACAACCAGTAGGGCAAAGTAGTTGGAATCAACAAAATTGGTAAAGATTCATTTGCGTCTCTTGATAATGTTCTACTAGTTAAAGAATTAAAGCATAATCTAATTAGTATAAGTCAATTATGTGATTCTAGTTTTGAAGTATCCTTTAATCAAAATTCTTGTGTAGTAGAAAACAAGGATGGTTCCATATTCTTTTCTGCCAAGAGACGAAATAATCTCTATAAGATTAACTTAGATGATTTAAAAAGTCAAAATATTTCATGTTTTATATCAACAGATGAGGAAAAGCTGATTTGGCATAAAAAGTTAGGTCATGTTAGTTTTAAGCATATTTTCAAGTTAGTTAGACATGATTTGGTAATAGGATTATCAAAAATAAGTTTTAGCGAAGATTTCTTTTGTGAGAGTTGTCAAAAAGGAAAATAAGTTAAAACATCCTTTTCTTTTAAAAATGTTGTAACTTTGTCTAGACCTTTAGAGTTGTTGCATATAGATTTGTTTGGTCCAGCCAAAACACTAAGTCTTGGCAGAAAGAAGTATGGTCTCGTAATTGTTGATGACTTTACTATATTTTGTTGGATATTGTTTTTATCACATAAAAATGATTCTCTTAAGTACTTTAAAGTTCTATCCAAAAAGTTACAAAATGAAAAAGGAATTTCTATTGCTGGAATTAGGAGTGATCATGTTGGAGAATTTGAAAATGAAACATTCATAATGTTTCATGAAGAGAATGGAATTTTCTATAATTTCTCTGCTCCTAGAACTCCAGAACATAATGGAGTTGTAGAAAGAAAGAACAGGACAATTTAGGAAATGGCAAGGATTATGCTATGTGAAATGAATCTTCCTAAGTATTTCTGGGTAGAAGCTGTAAATATAGCTTGTTATATTCAAAATAGAGTATTTTTGCAACCTTTTTCAAATAAAACTCCATATGAGTTATGGTAAGGAAGAAAGCCAAATATCTCTTACTTCCATCCTTTTGGTTGCAAATGCACTACATTGCATACAAAAGAAAATTTGGATAAATTTGATTCTAAGATCAGTTTAGGAATTTTTCTAGGATATTCGATTACTTCTAAAGCTTATAGAGTTTATAATCTTGTTTCTAAATCTGATGAAGAATCTATGCATGTTAAATTTGATGATGATTCTGATCTAGATAGAAGAGATGATTTTGATGATGAAGCTCTATCTGCTCCCTTAGTCAATAACCTAGACATGTCACCACCAAATGATCCACCTGATAAGGTAGAAGATATTTATGAAAACATTAGTCTTAGAAAAGACTGGAAGTACAAATCTTCTCACCTAACAAAACCTGATTATAGGCGAAACATCAAAAGGAGTGAGAACTTGGTCTAAATTTAGAAGAGAGGCAAATGTAGCTTTTATTTTTAAATTAGAAAACCTAAGAAAATTGATGAAGCTCTTCAAGATGAAGCTTGGAATTTGGCCATGCAAGGGGAGTTAAATCAATTTACAAGGAAAAAAGTTTGGTCTTTAGTTCCTAGACCACCCAATAAGTCTATTGTAGGAACTAGATGAGTATTCAAAAATTAACTAGATGAATCAGGAAAAGTAAACCATAACAAAGCTAGATTAGTAGCTCAAGGCTATAATCAATAAGAAAGAGCAGACTATAATGAAACCTATGCTCCTGTAGCTAGATTTGAAGCTATTAGGATTTTTCTTGCATATGTTGTTTATCATGATATAAAACTATTTCAAATGGATGTGAAAAGTGTCTTTTTGAATGGTTTTATAGATGAAGAAGTTTATGTAAAGCAACCCCCTGGTTTTGAAGATACTGATAAACTAGATTATGTTTATAAACTTCATAAAGCTTTGTATGGATTAAAAAAAGCACCTCGTTCTTGGTACGATCATCTGAGTTCATTTTTAATTAGAAATGATTTTACTAGAGGTTAAGTAGATAAGACTTTGTTTAAAAAATGCATTAAAAATGATTTCATTGTGGTATAAATATATGTAGATAATATTATTTTTGGTGCAACTTCTAAGAAGTTATGTTCTAGTTTTAAAAATCTAACGAAAAGTGAATTTAAGATGAGTATGATGGGTGAATTGAAATTCTTTCTTGGTTTACAAATTAAACAAACCGAAAAAAAGATTTTTATTCATCAACAAAAATATATCAAGGAACTGTTAGCCAAATATAAATTGGAGAAGGTCAAACCTGTGTCAACTCCTATGCATCCTTCAATCCTTTTATCTAAGGATGAAGCAATTAAGAAAGTTGATCAAACCCTTTTCAGAGGAATTATTGGTTCATTACTTTACCTAACTGTAAGCAAACCTGATATACTGTTTAGTGTTTTTGTGTGTGTAAGATTTCAAGCAAATCCTAGAGAATCTCATTATATTGCTATCAAAAGAATATTGAGATACTTAGAAGGTTCTACTTATCCCTATTTAATGTATGATAAAAGTAAAGATTTTAGGTTAATTAACTACTGTGATGCTGATTATGTTGGAGATAGGATTGATAGACAGAGTACAAGTCGAGGTTGTCACTTTCTTGGTCATAATCTAATTTCTTGGTCAAGAAAGAGGCAAAGCTCAATTGCTCTATCCACTGTAGAAGCTAAATGCATGTTAGCTACAAGTTGTTGTTCACAGATGTTATAGATTAAGTATCAGTTAGAAGATTATTCTATACAAGAAGATCAAATTCCAATCTTCTGTGACAATACAAGTGCTATCGATCTATCAAAGAATCCAATACAACACTCGAGGGTAAAGCATATTGAAGTTAGACATCCTTTTATATGAGACTATGTATATAGAGGAATCATCAGTCTACAATTTATTGAGACGAATCAACAATGGCCAGATATTTTTACTAAACCTTTGTATGAAGATAGATTCATGGAAATTAGACGAAACTTGAATATGGTAATGCTGAATGACCACTCGTCTGACATGTCATGACCTAGATGATTCATACAAGAAGAAGATAAAAAGTCATAAGTTTTCAAGTAAATAGTAACGGTAAGTTATGAACGATAACTTTTCAATAGTATGCATAAGAAAGAAATCTTCTCAAGATTCTAAAATACCTTCTAATCTAGAATTTTCTTGAAAAACTTTGAAACCAACTTGTTTAGTGCTCTCAACAAAGACGATTCAATACTCTATTCTAAACTTCAAGTTCTTTTCGTTTCAAATTTTCTTTAGATACTAACGTCGCTACGTTAAGCGAAATACATTTGTGTGTTTAGTTTTTATTTGTTACAGATAAAAAATGGAGCAATCTCTTATCTATGGGAGACACATTGATTTAACCTCTTTGAAGGAAAATCAGATGGACATTGAACTAGAAATTTAAGCAGCTGGCTGGAAAAATTTCTTCAACATTCGTGAAAATGTCTATTTGAATGAGATATATGAGTTATGGAAGAATGCAAAAGTGATAAACAACACCTTAATATCAATCGTAGATGGGTTGTCAGTTATAGTCACACAAGGTTCTATCGAGAAGGCCATTGGGTGTCCTAGTATTGGAGCAAAGTTGTTTAATAATAAAAAATGGATTACTCAAGGTCGTGTAGATAAAGCGCACATCAATCGACAACTATATGGAAGTAGTGAACCAAGAGTCAAGAAGGCTTCAACCCTTATTCCAAAGGCTAGGATTCTACATTCACTACTTCTCCACTATGTTCTACCAAGAATCGACTCAAAGGACGTTGTGACAATGAACGATGAACTTTGTTTGTTTCACCTACTTAATCACCAACCCATTAATCTTATGTACTTGATTTTGATGTACATGATGAAGTCTAAGGTAGATTCTAGCTTTTTACCTTACGGTATACTATTGACAAGATTCTTTAGAGAATCTGAAATCTTACTCGACAGAGGTAACAGGGTAAAGATGGATGTGAAGAGCATTATTAATGCCACTACTATTAACAGAATGGGAATAAAGTTTGAAGCTGAAGCGGATAAAGGTTCTAAACTGAAAGCAAGGTCTAAGGGGGGGCTTGTAGTAAGATGGAGTAGGAGTGAACATGTTACATCTGAAAGAAAAACAAAACCTCAATCGACAGGAAGAACATCTGCAGAAGAAAAGACTGAAAAATCGTCTGATGTGCCAATAAAAGCTAAGATGATTCTACAGAAAGAGGAAAGTAGGGTTCAACAATTATCACAACAAATGTCATTGAAGACAAAGGCTGAAACACTTCAACCAGAAATGTTGGACCCCGAAATTTTTTTTATGATGTCATTAGGTATGAATTGTGTTAATTATGTGTTTATGGCTTAGTTTGATTAAATTGGGTGTGTT
>JANZLD010000236.1:56433632-56451174 GCA_026413575.1 Erythroxylum carthagenense
ATATTATATATAATTAAATATAATTATTGCATAATTATTACGTCACACCGGTTCGACCGGTGGTTGAACCGGTCGAATCGATCAAACCGGTAATTAATAAAGCTACCGATTTAATGACTGATCCGAATTTCAGAACATTGTAGAAGAGCATAACAAAAACTCCACATGTTAAACAAGGCAATAATCATTCATCAAAAGTGTAGCAAATAATCCAATCAATATGGTTAAGTGGATTGTCAAGGGATGGATTCAGAAATTTTTTTAAATAAGGGCAAAATTTTATTTTTAATGGGAGCAAAATTTTAATAAGAGCAAAATTGTATTTTTTATAAAATTAAAATTTAAAATAATAATTTTTTCATCTTAAAATTTTTGGAGGCATTGCCCCGTTATAGCTCCGACCCAATTGCCATAACAGATTGAGCTTATGAAATATAGGAAGTTTGCAGTTCTCAACTTGGTCACGTGCAAGAATTCCGACTTACGACCAAATGAATGTAGAAAAGAGATGAGGTTCAACTGAAACTGGAACTAGAACATAAACAAGCGGTCCAATTAGCCATCTCGGTGGCTTCAACGGTTCTCAGCTGATTTTGGAATATGGTCTTAGGAATCAGCCACAGCCACCCACATGCATTTGAAAAGTTAACCATGATTCCTCAACGAAGGTTCTTTTATATACTTTTAGGCAATCCGAAGAAGTAAGTATGCGGAATCGTCTAACCGTAGCCAGTACAATAGTTAGGCGTCAATGCAGTAAAAAGTCAATTAATCAGAACATGAATATTCAAACAACTTTATGAGGAAAAGGTGTTGACTCATTTATAACGTTTTGAATTTTTAAGTTATTGGACAAATTGAATTTTGGCATTTTGCAAATTCCTAGTGGACCTAACTCGGCTTACGTTTGTCGTTGATAGTGATCCTATCCAGCTCAGTAGATAATAGGCGAATTTTAAGAACTATATATTTTCATAACCTTAAAACGAAGTACTAAAATATTTAAAAGTAGCATTAACTGTAGAATTTTTCATCAAAGTAAAATCTTTTATCTATTTAACATATTTTTCAAGATATAAAGTATAAAAATATGCAAATAAATTTTTTAAATTAAGCAGTTATAATGATCTCTTATTGATTTGAGATGTTCGGAAAATAAATTTTTTATATTACTAAATAATTTAAATTAAAATTTATCATCCTATAAATAAAAGATTAGCAGAAATCCTATCATCCATCCTTGGTATCTTTGTTGGTTAATAATAAAATGTGTGACCTGGCATCTAATCTGCAAGCACCTTCTTTCACCACATCTCAAAAAAAAAAAAAAAAAAGGTGCAAATTTCATAGGTCCAGTTCCAATGAGACGGGGCAGTATTAGTATTGGTCCCCTCCAGTGTGCACTTACGTCAACTCCTCCTTCTACCTGGCATTTTGCATTTAAGAGTACTACCAAACATGAACTCTTTCACTTAAATCATTGCCCGTTTGTCTTTTTTCTCTTTTGTGGATGAACCACCGTCACGGATTTCTGTTTTATATGAAGTTTCGTCGTATCAGTGTCCTGGGTCGAAGAAACAAATTTAATTAATATAAATTGATAACTTAGCAAAATATTGTCTTTCTCTTAGACATTTATTTTATCTATACTAATTAGTCGACCTGTGCAAATGCTTGTTTTATATTATGCACCAGAACCGTTTATATGCAAATGCAGGAAAAAAAATAACAAAAATGGCTTAAATTTGAAAAGTTAATATCAACTCTTAATTTAACTGATTAATTAATAATATATTAGTATTTCTTACCCTATTAATAATTAAGTAGTTGCATTGCCCCACCGGCCAATAGTTATTCCTATGACAAAAAGGGTTGCCAATAATTTCACAGGTCCACAAAAGAAAAAGTAGCAATGTTGGACCTGAGTAGCTAAACTTGAAGCAATCGATGAAACAGAACTACTAATCGAAAAAGTGGCAAAATGCTGGACCTGAGTAGCTAAACTTGAAGCAATCGATGGAACAGAACAACTAACTAATTAAGACAGCACCTTATCGATTGGTGTATCAAGTATTAGTTGAGTAAAGGAGAGAAGGCAGAATCGTCTGTTAGGTCACATGATAACCCACGCCGAGCACTCTTTTCACACACAGAAACGCGTATATCTACGTAATTGTCTACAAATTATGTAGCAAATATGATTAGGTATCAAACCTTGACATAACCCTTAAACCACCGAGGGAATCATATATCATCATCAAGGATGTGTTCGAGACGGTGCAAACTGAAATATGTGATGCACGTGATCTACTAACTTAGCTCTACCTAGCCATGCTTATTGCTTTATAGTCATCCCATGTTGCAATATACCCCAACCAAAATGCTTGACACGCTAATTTAGATACTCCAACTTCAGAATTAGTTACCCGACTAATTTGCATAATTTGGTGTCATATACAAGTAGTAACCTCAATTACAGAAACGTATGGATGAAACAATTAAAGTTTCTAGCCATTTAATAATTAAGGTACCATATTAACTAAATGTATTAGTTGGTATTTTGGGGGTTTTACTTATACAATGTGTATAATACATTGAATACTTAAAAAAGTTTTACAACAAAATTTCATTGATTAGTAATGAATTCCTTTCAAGAGTAGCCTGCTATCATTATTTCATGATTTTCATTAATTTTTGCAAAATAGTGCTATAGAGAGAAGATAATCAAGCATTATAACACGTATGCGTCGACAATTCTAAACTTTGTTATGATAATGATAATTAAGTTACATGAACTAAAGTGGTTTTAATTTTTAAAAATCATGAAATCTATTTTTCTTCTACCATATACTCATGAAGAGATCATGTTTTGATTCCCTAACACGTCTTTCATCTTTTCAACATAGAATCTCACAGTACTGTTGGCTATCTCTAGTGCCCTTAATTCGTAATAGATTCACGAATAAAATATTTTAAGGTTGTGCATGTTTCATTTTAGGAAAACCTTGATATTTTGTTTTCTTTATTTAATGCATCTTCTTCAAAGAATAATTTTCAGAATAATTAAATTAATAGCCTCAAACACATATTCCTGTGCCTTCAAATTAAATTTCAATTTTAATTTTTTTTATATCTGTTTTGGAACTGCAGGTTCAATTAATCCATATACAACTAGTTGTTATGCTCTTTTAGAATATATTTTATCAACATAATTTAGGGGTCTTAATAACCAATAAAATGGAGAGTAATTTAATGTACAAAAATGTTCGAGACTATTTTTTTTTCTTTCTTTTACATTTTAACGCCGCTATTAATTTAGAGATACGATCAAGTGATAAAAACATAAAATTAGTGTGAAGAAGGGAAATGCTATTTCTTAAAGTCTTAATATAGATAAATATAGGATAATCATAACATTAAAAACATCGTAGAATCTTGAATTGTGATAAGATAGTTATATTATAGATGTTTCTGATGTTAGAATTTAGAAAGTCGGTTCTTGAACAGAAACTAGATTCAAAACCGTTAGGTATGATTTGTTATAACCTGAACAGCACCTGCAAATATATTATACGATTTTTTTTTTCTTTGACATGAGAGTCAAAAAAATTAAAAAAAAAAGAAGAAGAGAGATTTACTATGTTATAAGTAACCTGAGCATTTTATAGATAAATTTGCTAAGAATTCCTATTTTCTGCGGACCAGAATCGCTAATTTTATTTATTTCGCTACCGAACCTACCAAACTCGTTACGTTCTTTCATGGAACCCTCGTTAAGAAAAGGTTAGTAAACAAAGACGACCACAAGTACTTCCACTATAAATAGTCAATACCACCACTGCGGAAGCTCATATCCTAACCTTAACTTCTTACTTGCTCTAGAGCATATTCAGCCCACGGTTGCGTAGCCATAAAGAGCAAGCAAGCAATTACGTCACCCTCGAAAAGCATAGTTCGCATCTAAATATACTTTCTCTAGCTCTACATTCGAAAGTGCGAATTAATTGCAAAGGAATCGTTTTCCAGAAAAAATGGCGTTCAAGTTAAACAATCAGCTACTGTCTAAAATAGCCACCAGCGACGGGCATGGCGAAGATTCCGCATATTTCGATGGCTGGAAGGCTTACGATAAAAATCCTTTCCACGCCACAACGAATCCAAATGGGGTGATTCAGATGGGTCTTGCAGAGAATCGGGTAACTAGTTTATGCTTCTGTAGAATGATTAGGTAGCTTTTAAGAGGCCGGAGCACAATTGCTGATTTTTGTTGCTTGTGATATATATCTAGCTCTCCTTTGATTCGGTCCAAGAGTGGCTCAAACTCAACCCCCATGCTTCCATTTGCACTGCTGAAGGAGTACATGAGTTCAGGGATGTGGCAATCTTTCAGGATTACCATGGCTTGGCAGAATTTAGAAACGTAAGAACTCAAAAGATCTATCTTCTTTACTCAACTTCTGTGAAACCAAAAATATCACTAAAAGTGAATATCTCCATTTAACCAAGATGGGTATTTATTCTTTACAGGCTGTAGCAAAGTTTATGGGGAAAGTAAGAGGAGACAAAGTTGTATTCGACCCTGACCGAATTGTTATGGGTGGAGGAGCTACCGGAGCTAATGAGATGATAATCTTCTGCTTGGCCGATCCCGGCGATGCTTTTTTGGTACCTACTCCTTATTACCCAGGGTAAGCTATCAATGTCAAGTTCCTTTTATCTAATTTATAATAATGGTAATTTTAGTGTTAAAAATTGGCCATGATTTTACGATTCAGCTGCGTAATTCCGTGGTTCAGGTCTAAATTTGACATTTTGTGCTCGTCTGTCCGTACAATATCAGATATTGACTGACATTTATCTAGTAAGAGAAAGATAGGGAGACAAATAATTAAATTTAATTATCATTTGGTTATAATTTAAAACCTGACTTTTAAGTAGATGTAAACAACTTGAGTTATTAAGCTAGGAAAGTCATATGACGATCTGTAGTAGTCAGGCCATTCGTGACCACGGAACAAGTTGCACTAAGTCTACAACTAAGATTTTCTCACAGCATTGCTACGTGTCTGGAGGAGAATGGAATTCCGAGTTGAGGAACATGGGGCATGCCTTCCTTGGTTACTTGGTTGACTTCCTAAATATTCCGAGACAACGACAACAATCTAGAGTCTAGATTTGATTTGATTCTCAACTCGTGACCATTTTCTAATAAATAAAACTTATGCAGCTAGCTAATTTTCTTGGAAAAACAACCTAAAACTGATAGTATGATTATACTGCAGGTTTGATCGAGATTTGAGATGGAGAACTGGGATTCAACTCGTACCAGTGGAGTGCGAAAGCTCTAACAATTTCGAGGTCACAAGAGAGGCATTGGAATCTGCCTATGAAATGGCACAAATGAACAACATCAGAGTAAAGGGCTTGCTCATAACAAATCCATCAAATCCATTAGGAAGAATATTGGACAGAGAAACACTAAAAAGTATAGTTGACTTCATTAACGATAAGAACATCCATTTAGTGTGTGACGAGATCTACGCTGCCACTGTTTTCAGCGAACCCGATTTTGTGAGCGTCTCGGAGATAATACAGGAAGAGGGTAGGGAATGCAATCTTGATTTAATTCACATTGTGTACAGTCTATCCAAGGACATGGGGTTCCCAGGATTTAGAGTTGGAATTGTCTATTCTTATAATGACGTTGTGGTGAATTGTGCACGCAAGATGTCCAGCTTCGGCTTGGTCTCCTCACAAACACAACACCTAATAGCTTCAATGCTGTCGGATGATGAGTTTGTGGAAAGATTCATTAGAGAGAGCAAAACCAGGCTCGCCTCCAGGCACAAATTGCTAACGGCGGGACTTGCACGATTAGGCATTTCATGCCTGAAGGGCAGCAATGCTGGGCTGTTCGTGTGGATGAATTTAAGGAGATTGCTCAAAGAACAGTCGTTCGAGGGTGAGATGGCTCTGTGGCGAGTCATAATTAATGAAGTAAAGCTCAATGTCTCGCCAGGTTCGTCGTTTCATTGCTCGGAGCCAGGTTGGTTCAGGGTTTGCTTTGCTAACATTGACGACGAAACTGTGGAAGTTGCTTTGGCAAGGATTAGGACATTTGTGCTTCAAAGCAAGGAGGCCAAAAAGCCTGTCAAGAAACTGCGTTGGCAAGGCAGCCTCAAGCTCAGCTTCTCGTCTCGAATTTACGATGATTTCGTTATGTCTCCTCACTCTCCTATCCCTCAGTCGCCTCTCGTTCAAGCAAGAACTTAAAGAGGGGTTTTATCAAGTATGATTCTTTCCTTCGTTTCTTTTTGGGTTCAATCCCGAGTTAATAACTTCTGGTTCCGTCCTATATAACTTTTCTCTCTTGAGGCTACAGGCTACATTTCCATAGAAATTACCATTACCATAGCCCAATTGGCAAAAGAAAGAATTTTCATGTATGGGATTCTATTGGTGTTCATTTATCTTTCATTTCTTTTTCTAGTGTACTTATTTTTGGCTTCTTTTCGTTTGTGAAAAGATGTTCAGCTTTTGAGCGTGGCTCATTCAACTGTATCGTGTAAGGATTCAGGCATCAAGCTGTACAAGTTTTTTAATACATATATAACAAGTGCAGAACATGTTCAAACTCAAAGTTTTATATTTATAGGTTCTATAATGATTATCCTTCTGTGACTTTTTGGCACATGTTCAAATCCTATATTGGAGAAACATAATAAGAGAGAGCCTCTTTAAGTTATAAAAGGAGAGTCTCTTTCTCTTGTTAAACATCCCAAAAAATTGAAGAAGTAAGCATAATTGGTTAATTATTGTGTTATTAAATTACACGTCTAACAGATTGAGATTTAAGAGGGATCATTTGTGTCCCATTTAATTTTTTTAAAGAATTTACTTGGTATAATTTTTCAATACAATCATTCACACTCTATTTACTACTTAAGCTATAGTATTCAAGGTGAATTTATTATTATTTATTATTGGTAGAGATTATCCCAGATTTCTACAACACCTTCTTCTTGTAGCTTAGATTCTGATCGAAATTGTAGTAACTCCACAGTAAGGAAGAACCAAGCCATGCATGCATCCGTATTGTTCCATTATGAATTATTTCCCATCAGGTTCCTGAACAAACTTTCTGCAAGTAGAGAAATACTAAAATGGACTGCTTCAAGAGAAGTCAATAATTTTTTCTTACAAGAAAAAGAATTCAGTCATGTTACTCTTCCAACTGAAGAAAATTGTCTAGGAGCATCTATAAGATTTATCTTTCGACCAGTGCCACAAGGTATAATTAATCAAACTTTAAAAAAAAATATTTGAATATCTGTCTAGTCAGTTCTGTTTTATAAATAGAAGAGAACTGGAATATAAGATAACAAAAAGTTATATGAACATCTGCATCCAATGTAAAACCTTGGCAGCATCATATTTTCCAATCAATTCCTCTGTTTTACACGTAACGTTTTGAATTATTTTTTTTTTTCTCAATTTGTTATCATTTCTAAGGGATTGATTTCTTTTATGCTGAGGTTAGCATTTTTAACTCTAGCAGGGGAGATGGCTTTTTCCCTGTTTCATAAGTCACAAACAAGCCGCTGATGATGCGGTTTATTTAGATTTCATATCCCATATATTAGCTAGGTCATCCCTGAACACTAATACCCAAGATTCTTAGAAGCACTTTTCAAATGAAAAAACCTATTAACAGAGAATGGACCAATTAGGTTCTCCTACTGTGCAATTCTTAAACCGATTCGCACAGTAAGAGATCCTTTGTTCTATCCATTTTGTTCCTACTCTGTGCCATCCCCACTTAGCTACAAATTGCACAATAAAAAAATGGGAATGAAAGAAACAGAGAGGATGAAACATAGTCAGACAGAAGATCTGCAAAATAAGGATGACTGAGGTCATCTAACATAACTAGTAAAATAAAGTTGGTGGTCGGTCGTCGGTATCCTTTCCACAAAGTAATTACTAATTGATATTTAACGGTATTAGGCGGGCAAATGACGTGGAAATTTGTACGAGTTCGGTTAAATAAAGCAGAGTAGTTAGAATTTTGGTGGACAAACATATCTGATGAGGATGACTTCATTCAGTTGGATGACATTATCATGCAATATTAAACTCAAGGCAATGGTATTTCCTTTTTGTCTGTCCAACTCAGCTCAGCCAGAATCAAAACACAAAATGAACCCTCAAATAATTGTAATTGTTAGTTATTTAAAAAGGTAACTTTCATTTCCTGCTGGATCACTTTTCCTTGTCGTTCCCTACCAACTGTTGTGCAGTGCAAATAATGAATCAAAAGAATAAACTTAACTCTCTACAGGTCATTTGTTAAATACTATTATGTTAAATTACCCATTTCATGTTTTATTTGTTTTCAATATTCTTTATCATTTCAATGTAACTTCAAAACTCTTTATAGGTTTGACCGTTAACAATATATACTTGATATTAGTGTCTTACTTTAATTTTATCTATTATTGGCATCTTATATTTATGTGTATATTATTTGTTAATTTTGAACAGTAAGTCATAGTAAAAAATTATAATTACAAGAAATTGTGATAAAAAAAAAACCATTTACATCTGGGTAACGTGAAATTAGAGGAGTGATTAGGGTGATTAACCCCTTTTGAATTATCATGTTCTTAATAAAAGGAGTCATCAGAACTCAACAATATACAATCAAATCTTTATAAGTTAATAACATTAGCATCATATAAATGGACAATTTACTAACATATAAAGTATATTTACACTTTAATAAGTGTATATTTACAATTCAGTGAGTACATATTTAACTGTCAGTCTAAGTAATTTAGTGTGAACTAGTGCTTCTAAATATTCATTATATTTACCGTAATTATCTAGAATAGTTAAATATTGAATATATCTAAATATTTTTGCCATTATTTATTCTGAAAAATATATCCTAATTAATATTATAAATTAATTATGTTGAGTTTTTACTACTCTAAAGACCTTAATGCTTGGGATTTTGACTTAAAAATTGTATAACGGTTCAATGTAAAAATTTGAAGAAATTTAACATAATAGATGATAATGTTACAGTGTTAACATAATGTTCAGTTTTGGAACGATTTAATAACACACTGCCTGGAGGGTATGGCGTTGGTATCCTACTTCTAATAAACGAGGAAGATTGAATAGAAAATGGCGCAAAGATCCATTTGCGCTATACCTTAGCAAGCGATGCAAATACCTTCTGAAATCCAAAATTTTGCACATTATCTCTATACCCTACCCATCTTCCACACTATGAACACTATTGAGTTTGAGCCCCCACCATCATTTAAATAGTACAAATCGAGTGAACATCTCCTTTAGAGCTTAAGTTCCATCACCAACATATAAGGCGAAAAAAACCAAAAAAAAAACATTTCCTAAAACTACTGAACTGTATTCTTGTCTGATAATCAGCATATAACACAGGCATTTGGGTTCTCTTCAGCACTCATCACATGGTAGTACTGAGTCATGTAAGGATTGTAGGCCTTATAAGCTTTCACAAGCTCAGCAATCTGCTCATTTGGGTCCTTCTTTTTCTCCTCCTTTTTGTCTTCTTCTTTTTTATCTTCTTTCTTTTCCTCTTTTGCTGGCCCAACTGTTACAATCTCTGTCACCCATGATTTCCTTAACTTGCTCACCACGGTTACCGGATCCACGTCGCCGACCACAGTCAGTTTTCTGTCCTTCATGTCCACGGAAATAGAGTCTATACCTGCACATATAGCAGAGCAATACGAAACAGAGTAAACAACTTATCCCAAGAACATTATCAACCATTGAGACCAAAAACTGGTCCTTGACAATCATTGAATAGCCAAAACAACTAGACTTGTATGAAGTCTTCACTCCTTGAAGGATTAAATTCAGCAGAAAAAAGGTTTTAATGTTCAAAATCTGAGAAAACAAATTCAAATTTTAATTTCACAGGAACAGAACAGTAACTGTTGTAACTCGAAAGAGGAAAAAGCAGCAAACCTGGAAGGGTGGAGACGGCTTTCATGGCTTTCTTCTTTTCCTTATCATCGTGGAGGTCCAGTTTCAGAACAACTTTCTACGAAAGAAACACAAATCCTAAGTTAGGAAAGCCAAACCCTCTGACGTTTCATGGTAGAAATCCATATTTCTGGAAGAATTAGTAGGAGGACTATCCCGTTATTAAATTATAAATATAAAAAATTATCTTACTAAGAGTCTTTCAGTAAATGATACAGAAGTTGCGAAAGGTTGGACATAATGAAAATCACGTAGAGACAAGTCCAGAAGGAAGAACAGAACAAACCGTATAAAAATAGGAAACTTTAGTTTAAACCAAACCAATATATCTAGTTTGATCGAGGAAACTTTAGCTCACCTTCATTTTGGCTGAGGGTTCAAAGGCTGTGACCTGGACTTGTGGAGTCTCTAAGCTAATCCGAGAACAAGAAAAGGATATACTAACAAAAACACGCAAGTGAAAAGCCAAGGCTGTCCAAATAAATGAATCGGAACGATAAATTCCTTGTCAAACAAGGCTTCGATGAAACCACAGGTTTGATGTATGAATAAGTCAAACAAAATGGTTTTATAATAAGAACCTAAGAGCCTTCTGGAATCAAGGCCAAGGACTTGGAAGAGTAAAAGCGTGGACTTTAGACTCTTTTGATGACCATTCGAGACATTGAATCTTTCTTTTCTTCCTTTTAATATTCAAGTTTGAAGTTTTGACGCTTAAATTTCCTTAACATGCAGTCAAACTGGAGAGAATATTGCACTGTAGTTCAATCTTCCCATAATAAAACATAAACCCCAAACGAAAATCAAGAGAAAAGTAGTGATGTAAAGGGATTGCAAATACGTTATTCCCATTATTAATCATAAAGATACCACTTCTGACGAATGCAAAGAAGAAAACATCTGCACCTTCTTCCTCTCTAATAACCTTTATTTAGGCGATAGAGAGAGGTAGAATCATTGTACATGGAAATGGATGATTTTCTCCAACCATCATAGAATATAAATGGTAAAAACATGAACTCTGTTTTATAGATAGGAACTCATTTTATGCATGTTTTAACAGAGTGAAAATAGCAGTTTTATGGTTTTAGTTACCACTCACCTTAGCAACAAAAAGATCTATATTTTTGTTTATTTTTATTTTATATAAGGGTTTAAAAATAAGCAAAAAAGTAGAAACTTTTTTTTTATTTTACCTTAAGCCTGTGAAATATTAAGAACGGTACTAATTTTATGTGCATATATAGTTAGAAGGCTCACGGTGTCTATTATGATCAGAATAGCAATTAAAAGAAAGTTTAAACCATCAAATGAAAGGGCGTATTATTTTTTGTATTAATAGTGAGTGGTTGTGAGGCCGAACGCGAGGGATATTTATTTTGCTTTCAGCTTAAAACGTCAACATTTTTAATTCAATGGGCGGCTAGAAACCCCGTCCCTTTCATCCATCTTTTTAATATTTGTTTTCATGCTGTGAAGTCGGTTTATAAGATTGATGAGACATGACTATGTATAACTGATTTTAATTTATTTATCTTTTGAAATTTAGAGTTAAATAGTTCTTTTTTTATCCTTGCAAATTTATTGAAAGTAAAAAATATTTAATTTATTAATAACACTATACTTAAATTTAGAACCGTATTTTGTAAGTATTTATTTCTTATTAATAGATTTTTGAAGTAATTTTGTTCAAACAATATAAATATAATAAATAAAGAAATCAATCATGTGTTTTTTTTAAATATTATGCATCTTTATATTGTATAAGTTCACATTTGCTAAATTTTCTTGTCATGTTTGAATAAATTATTTGTTTATGATTAAATTTATTTTTAAGGAGAAAAGGGAATTTTATATAAAAGGATTTTGACAAAATTAAAAATGTTAAATTATTAGCAGTCAAACTCGAAAAAAAAAAGGATTGAAAATTGGAAAGGAAGTGCATAAGGAATTGATTTCTAAGGTAGGGATAACCATCTTAAAGTATCTAATTTTTTGGAATTTTTCAATCTAGTATTCAAGCTCACAATTTATTTCAAAACATCAATTCCCTAAATGATTTGCTAAATTGACTAACGAAATCTTTGTTGTTTAGGACGTGTAGATGTATACATAGAAAAATAGTGGCCATATTTAAATTAAAATAGAGAGAATTATATCAACTAGACACCTATATATTATGAACAACAACGAATTTGTTAGCTAAATCGGCAAATTACTAATAAAACTAAAATTTTGAATTGAACTATTAAATTTTTAAAAAGTTGATTACTCAATTGAAAAATTTTAAAAACTGACTACTGGATTAAGAAAACTTAAAAAATTGGGTTCTATAGATTTGATTGTCCTTTTAAAGTATGAAGGAACTAGTTTGTAAAAGGTAAAAATCGGAATACTTAAAAAATTGGGTTCTATAGATTTGATTGTCCTTTTAAAGTATGAAGGAACTAGTTTGTAAAAGGTAAAAATGGGAGTACATGTTTGAATAAATGCAATAAATGATTGTAGTGAGAGCAAAGATAATAACAAGACAACTAAGTAGATGGACTCAAAAGTTGAACTCAAAATCAAGCAAGAAAAATGGAAAATGATACTGTAAGAGGAGGGGAAGATGGCGTCAAAATGTCATGAAAAGACTATGAAATGCTAAACTAAACTAAACGACTAAGAATAAACTAGGAAATGATGAATGTAGAAAAAAATATGCATGACTTAAATTTTGTATGTTAAGGGAAGTTATGTAAACAATGGGAAAGAAAGGGAAATAACATGTTAGATTGTTGAAAAAAGTTCTCACAAAAGTACGAGGGTGGGAGTTTTCTTGTCCATTATTTAGCTATGCGTCGCTCTTTGATTGAAGCGTTTCCTTTAGTACAATGAAGAATCTTAATAACATATGTTCGATCTCCTAATCTATATAACGAATCGTAATAGCGTAGATTCATAATCATATGACTTTGTACTTACTTTTTTTTCAATCTTCTACTTTTCCTAATTTTGTTACTAGTTTTCCTTTTTTGCAAATTAAATGCAGTAGTAAAGGAAAGGGTAAAGTTTTATGAAGGTTTGTTAGATTTCTATCCTAAGACTATGAGTGTTTCTATATTTACACCCCTTTTTCACTAAAACTTTGAGTATGATTATCTATTAAATTTAATTTTAGGATTATGCTAAGTGGACATACTGTCAACATTCACCCTTCCTCCTCTTTAGGATTTAAACCTTGAGTAAAAGGAAAAATTATTTTGACTTAGGTTTGATTGTTTCTATCTAACCTTTCTTTAAAGTCTACAATGTATTAGATATAACATTTTTCCCTAAACTGTATGCACTAATCAATTTAAAACCTTCCTATAGTGCAAATCTATACTGCTTAAAATGGAATAAACTTATCTTTATTAAACTTCAATTGGTATGCATCTTTTCAATACAATTGATTAAAAAAAGCATAAGATTGGTTCTAGATAGGGATGAAAATGGCAGGACTAGTTTCGGGCCCACCCAAGCCCATGTTTGGCCCGATGATATGTTCTTAATTGATTGTTTAGTTATTTCATAACATTTAGTGATTGATGACATTAAATTGCTTAAGATAGTCACTTTGACTCATATGCGATTTTAGGCATAATGCAGAAGTAAACAAGTTAAAGTGAGTTGAAAGCATAATGTTTGAGTCATTTTCTGAAGACTAATACTCATGTTTTCATAGAGCAAGAAAAATAAAATTAAAAGATAAAAAGATTAAAAAACATAAAGAAGATTTAAAGTTGCTCACGACATGTTCATGAAATTTTCATGCAATTACGTAAATTAACAGTAGCCCATGCAATGTGTTTTATGGGAATTAATTGAAGACAAGAGGTTGCTAGAAGAAGAAGCAAAATACAAACATGGAAGTAGCAAATGACCAAAACGTTGCATGCAGTAGTTGGAAGCATGAAGCAAATTGGCGACGCACAGACAAATAATGAGTAAATGTAGCACAACAGATGCGTAACAAGCACGTAAAAATGCAGTCCACGATACAAGAAACGTAGACACTCTGCATAAGCACAAATAATGCCTATGTAAATGCAAACAATGTTTGCTTTTCATGTAGATGTTATGCATGAAACACAAACGTTTGGCCAGGGTTTTAAGGCTTTCGGAAAAAATAAAAATGAATAGGAGGGTGGACCGAAAACTAAATAGAAAAATAGAGAGTAGTGTAGGTGAAAATAAGACCGAAAGAAGGGAGACGCTACAAGGGGGGAGGTTTTGGTGGGACATTATTCAATGGGGTTGAAGCATTTTTTTTGAAAGAGATCCCTAAAGGGCTAGACATCCTGACGCCAGTTCAAAGATGACATTGATGCCAATGACCCAGGTAAAGTGTATTTCACTGTTTTTGTTGTTTTTTTTTCTCTCGTTAGAAATTGACATCTTTTATCCTCCCCTTTCAACTATTAAATTTATTACCTTTTTTGACAACTTATGTAACGCCTACATTCCCTCACATGCCCTCTAAGAGGATTTACAAATGCCACATAAAGCATATATAAATCATACCAAAGCATTCCAAATCATCCTTAAAAGAAACTCAGGCAAATATACAATACATTTCATTATAGGTTGAGTTAATAAACAAAATACATCATACACATTGTACTTTTCAAAATATATGCATTAACTTCTAAATCCATCCTGAATTAAGGTTATTACAAACCATATACACAAAAATACAAATGTCTTATCATATTGAGTACAACTCAAAACCAAACTGAACATTTTCCAAAACAAAACAAAACATTTTTTGGCCATTGCAATTGTCTTTGTCGCAGTCTTAAATCTTCTTATTAGAACTTACATAGAGGCAAAACCACCATGCTAAACATAAAGCTTAGTGGGGAATAACTAAAAAAGATATAAAATGGTGACTATTTCTAACAAGATTCTAGCATTCATAAGTAATGAATTAGATCATATTATAAGCAATCTTTAATTATTTAAATTAAAGAGTAATCAGACCATTAAAAGCATCAAAACTGAATATAATTCATTAGAACAGAATACGCTTGCATTAGAGCAGATCATATAAGTATCAGAATAAAATATCATTACTTCAAAACAGAACTTAAAAGTCTCAGAACAGAATATAATTGTGTCAGAACAAAATATAATTTGTATCAAATCAAGGCATAACTTATATCAGATCAAAACTTAGCTTGTTTCAAAACTTAACATATATCAGAATACAAAGCAGATTAGTCTGCTACTCTTTTTATAGTAGTGGGTAACAGGAACAGAACAGGGGATACCAATTATTAGTATCAATAGAAATAAGAGAGACTTAAGTCTCTTAACCAGAAGACACTGTAGTGTCTAAGAATAAGGGACACCATAATGTCAAAATATAGAAGACATCAGAGTGTCTAAGAATAGGAGCAGCTGTAAACCCTTCTAGGCATGCCTATTTACCCATAACTAGGACTTGACAGTTTTAAAACAAAATATATTACATTTCAGAATCACTTGACAATGAAATAATGCATGAGTATGAATTTACTTCTTTATCCTCAATTTGAATGCATTCATTCATGCCCAAACAAATTCAATATGTCTTATGAATGTCAACATTTGTAACAATACATCAATGATAGCCTTAAGTGATTACACATTATATATGTCCACATAAATAAACAATGACACCTAATTCACATTACTCGTGTTCTTTGAACCACATTTGCATTCATAAATATACTTCATTCCTTTAATAACTCATAAGTTCCAAAATTAGATACTTATTATCAAGTAACACCTTCATTAAGTTATTACCTCAATTAATAATCTAAAAGCTATTCAACCATTAATTATTTATTCCACATCAAACTAATTTCATTTTACACCCTAATTAAGTCCAGTTACACCATTATAAAATGCCTTAACCTTATATAGTTTAACACTTGCATAAAACCAATCTTTTCTTCCTCCAAAGCATTTCTCATTACCATGGGAAGAAGTCTGATAATTCCCACGATCATGAGATGAGTGAACCGAAGGTTCACTATAGTAGCCCAAGCTACCCATCCATAGATATTGTCCGCTTTGAGTTACCCCTAGAGCCAAACCCCTCACAGTTTTGCTATTCCCACCCTAAGGAAAACACATTTTAATAAGAGAAGTATCCATACCCTTATAAGGCATACTTCGTTCTCCTCTCTAACTGATGTGGGATCTCACATTCTCTACCTCCTTAGGGCCCAGCCTAGCTGGCACAATGTTTCGAGTATTGGCTTTGATAGCATTTGTAACTTCCTAGACCACCTGCCTACAGATATTGTCTGCTTTTGTTGCCTCTTGGGCTAAGACCTTCACGGTTTTGCTCTTCCCCCTCTCGAGAAAACGCGTCCTGGGGGGAAAGAGATATCACCCTTATAAGGCATATTTTGTTCTCCTCTTCAACTGATGTGGGATCTCACACAGCCTAGCTAACATAACCATTCAGGTAGCCTGGCTATGATACTATTTATAATAGCCCAAGCGACCTGCCCACAGATATTGTCAGCTTTGGGTTGCCCCTCAGGTCAAGACCCTCACAGTTTTGCTCTTCCTCCTTCCAAAAAAACAAGTCTCAGGGGGAGAGGTATCCATATCTTTATCAGGTATACCTTGTTCTCCTGTCCACTGATATGAGATCTCACACTCTCCACCCCCTTAGGGCCCAGCCTAGCTGACACAACGATTCGGATAACCTGACTCTAATACCATTTGTAACAACCCAGACCACTCACCCATAGATATTGTCCACTTTGGGTTGCCTCTTGGGCCAAACCCCTCATATTTTTACTCTTCCTACCTTTAGAAAAATGCGTCTAAGGGGGAGAGGTATCCATACCTTTATAAAGCATACTTCTTTCTTCTCTCTAACCGATGTGGGATCTCACACTCTCCACCCCCTTAGGGCCTAGCCCTTTTTAGGGCCTAGTCTTACTAGGTTAACGTTACGGTATTGGCTCTGATACCATTTGTAACAGCCCAGACTACTTGCCCATAAATATTGTCTGCTTTAGGTTGCTCCACGAGCTAAACCCTTCACGGTTTTGCTCTTCCCACCCTTGAGAAAATGCATCTTGTGGGGGAGGGTATCTGTACCCTTATAAGGCACACTTCGTTCTCCTTTCCAACTGATGTGAGATATCACATTCTCCACCCCCTCAGGGCCCAATCTAGTTGGTATAACGATTTAGGTACCAGTTCTGATACCTTTTATAACATCCCAGACTACCAACCCACATATATTGTCTATTTTAGGTTGCCCCTTGGGCCAAGACCCTCATGGTTTTATTCTTCCCCCTCTTGAAAAAACTTGTCTTAAGGGGAGAGGTATCCTTACCCTTATAAGACCTACTCTATTGTCCCCTCTTACCAATGTGGGGTCTCACATTGAGGAGAATGAAGTATGCCTTATAAGGATATGAATACTTCTCCCCTTAAGACGGGTTTTCCTAAGGGTGAAAAGAGC
>JANZLD010000236.1:56642070-56652116 GCA_026413575.1 Erythroxylum carthagenense
ATAATTATGATTATATTTATAATAAAGAAACTACATTCACAATATAATGTAACTTAAACTCAAACATGATATGACGACTTTAAAACTATGCCTAACTAAAAAATGATCAGGGCTTGACTTGATAGTCCATTTTCGATATAATTAAAATTTGAATTAAATTAATATTATTTGAATTATTTATTTTTATGAGTGATGTTGAGATAAATTCAGTAATTGAAGGTGAGGAAGGCGATAATGATAATGATTGAGCATTGATAGGAATTTTGTTTTTAAATTTTGAATAAGTTAAGAGTTTCGCTTAATATTTTGGAACATGATTTTCATTATATTTAAACATTTATTTATTTTGATGAAATTTCAAAGTTATGTTTAGCAAATGTCTATTGATATGTAAAATATTACTTTTGGATTATCAATATATGTAGTTTGAATATTTTATAAAAAATATTTAAATTTTTTGCAAATAAGAATATTAAAGAAAAAACGTAACAAGTAGTTTCTAGTCCCTAAAATTCGTACAATAATGACAAAATTAATCATTAGAGTGGTTAATCTTAATATATTATTATAACAAGAAATATTTATTTTTAATTTGTTACATCTATATTGATAATAACCGTTGTAACAAAAACTTGAAGATCAAGTGACAACAAAATTTCTTATCACAAAAGTTATTAATAGTAGTGACCATAGTAATATTTCCCTTTTTTGCTGAAAATATTAAGTAGAAATTAACTAATTGAATTTTATTGAAAAAAAGTTTTCTTTACAAAAAGTAAAATATCGTGTAACAGTAAACCGTTTCGTCACGACAAGAAAAAAATATTAGTAGCCAAACTATGTTTTGTCATAATTACAATTCATTCCTTTCAAAATTACTTTGGTGCCAAATTATAGATGCTTTTAATGATATAACCTAGTGATAAAAGAAAATTTAACACTATTAATATATTGATAGTGACAATTTAATTATAAAAGATACGAAATTGTCGCAATTACCATTGTATTAGTGACAAAAAAATCATCACAGTTAATCCAAACAATAATGCAAATCAATGATTTTGTAACAAAAAACCTCATATCTATGATGACACGATACTTAGTCATAAAAAGTTGTCACTAAATATCTTAACTCTTGTACTGACAATAACCTTTGTGACAAAAAGTTAATTATTAAATGACAGCAAAATTTTTTGTCACAAAAATTACGAGTAGATATGACCAAAATGATAGTTTTGCTTTTTTTTTTGATAATATTAAGTAGACACTAACTAACTAAAATTTTTATTAACAAAAGTTTTCGTCACTAAAAGTAAAATAATATGTGACTGTAAACCGTTTTGTCACAGCTAGAGAAAAATATTAGTGACTAAACTATGTTTTGTTACAACAAATAAAAAATATTAGTGATCAATATATGTTTTGTCACAATTACAATTCATTCCTAACAAAATCATTTTTGACGCCAAATTACATATGCTTTTAGTGATAGAACTTAGTGATAATATAAATTTTACACTGTTAATATATTAATAGTGACATTTTAATTGCGAAAGATACTAAATTGTCATAATTATAATGGAATTAGTGACAAAATATAAATCATTACATTTAATCCAAACAATAGTTCTAATCAATTGTTTTGTCATAAGAACCTCATATTTGTGACGAAATGATAGTTAATTACAAAAAAGTTGTCATTAAATTACGAATAATAGTGACCATAGTGATAATTCCATGTTTATGACAATATTAAGTAGACACTAACCAATTGAATTCTTAATGCAAAAAGTTTTTGTCATAAAAAGTAAAATATCGTATGATAGTAAAGCATTTCATTATAACAAGAGAAAAATATTAGCGATCAAATTATGTTCTGTCACAATAAATAGAAAAAATTAGTAACTAACATATGTTTTATCACAACTACAATTCATTCTCTTCAAATTATTTTGGTGCCAAATTGCATCTGCTTTTTATGATAGAACTTAGTGATAAAAGAAATTTTGACACTGTTAATATATTAATAGTGACAATTTAATTGTAAAAGACACTAAATTGTTACAATTACTAATGTCTTTGTGAAAAAAATAAATTATCACAGTTAATCTAAACAATAGTTTCAATCAATTTTTTTGTCATAAAAAATCTCATATCTGTGATGAAATGAGAGTTAGTCACAAAAAAAGTTGTCACTAAATGTCTTAACTTTTGTAGTATTTATTAATATTTACTAGTAAATATTGTATAAGTAAAATAAATTTATTTATTAATAAAATTAATTTATCTTTAATTTTTTAATATTTTAAAATATACTGAAGGCTCTAAATATTCATGAGTGGAGAAATGCAATCTTAGAGGAGATGAGAGCTTTAGAGAAAAATAGAATGTACGAGAAAATTGATCTTCCAAGGGGAAAAACACTGATCAGTTGTAAATGGGTGTTCATCATGAAGTACAATTCTAATGGATACTTGAAAGATTTAAGGCTCACTTCATTGCTAAGGGCTTTATTCAAAACTATGGTATTGATTATTTAGAAACTTTTTCACCTATTACTACGTTAAGTACTGTAAGAGTGTTGCTTTCTATTACAGTTAATCTAGATTGGACTCTATATCAGTTGGATGTCAAAAATGCCTTCCTAAATGGAGATTTAGAAAAAGGGGTATACATAAAGCCTCCTCATGATTTACTAAAAGCTTTAGAAATAGGATATGTAAGCTAAAACAAATCTTTATATAGGCTAAAAAAATTGCCAAGGATGGTTTGACAGATTAATAAGATTTAAGAAGTCTCAAGGTTTCTTACAGGGGCAATTCGACCATACTTTATTCAAAAAAAATTCTATAGAAGGAAGGACTATGATTCTAATAGTGTATGTAGATGACATTATCTTCACTGACAATGATTTTTAGGAAATTGAAATTCCTTAAAATAATCTCTCAATCGAGTTTAAAATCAAATACTTAGGGTTTCTTAGATACTTCATAGGGATTGAAATTGCTAAATATAAGAAGGCATAATAGTCACCCAACAAAAGTATATCATGGACCTTCTAAAAGAAATTGGCATGAGTGGATGTAAACCATCAGATACTTCTATAGAATTTAACTCAAATCTGGGTGAAGTTAAGAAAAGAGTTCCAGTGGATACAGGTTGATGTCAACGATTGGTGGTAAAGCTAATCTATTTATCTCACACCAGACTAGATATTTCCTTTGTTGTCAGTATGGTAAGCTAGTTTATGCATATTCTATATAAAGAACACTTGGAAGTACTGTACATAATCTTAAGGTACTTAAAGGGAACTCTAGGGAAAGAATTATTCTTCAAAAGAAGTGTTCAACAGAAAGTTGAAGTCCATACTTTTGTAGACTAGGCTGGATCTCTTGCTAATAAAGGATCAAGTTCTCGGTATTGCATGTTTTTGTAAGGAAATCTAGTAACCTACAAGAGAAAAAACAAAGTATGGTATCTAGAAGTAGTTCCGAGAATACAACGCAATAACTCAAGGAATTTATAAACTAATTTAGGGGTTGTTTGTTTCTGTTTTTTTCCTCTTTTTTGTTTTCGATTTTGTAAAAAGAAAAACAGGTAAGTAAAACGTATTTTACTTACTCTGTCGCGATTTTTTACTTCTGAAAATAAAAAACCACAACAATTTTACAGAAATCAGAAAACATCATTTCTTTGAATTTTGACAACATGTTTTCTTCGACAGAAAATCAACATATTCCTCGAAAATGGTAATAATAATAATAATAATAAGTATAAGTAAAAATTATAATAATAATTAATAATAATAATAATAGTAATAATAATAAGATAATTAATTTGGTATAATAAAAATAATATTATTAATAGCATTAAAAATAGTAAGTAGAAAATTTATAACAATAAATAATAGTAATAATAATAATAAATTAAAAATAATAAGAATCAATTATTAAAAATTAATAATAATAATAATAATAAATTAATAAAAATAAAATTAATAAGAATAAGAATAACTTAATAACAATAACAATAATAACAACAACAACAACAACAACAACAATAATAATAATAATAATAATAATGAGTTTAATAATATAATAATAAAATTAATAATAATAATAATAATAATAATAAGTTTATTAGAAATCTCAACCAAATAAGTTTTTATTTACATTTTTTATATTACAAATCTCAACCAAACAAGTTTTCATTTTTTAAAGCAAAAAAACAGAAACTAAAAACAGAAAACATAAATAAAAAACAACAACATAAAAACAAAAATAAAACCAAACGACCCCCTAGTTTAAAAGAGTAATGGAAGAAATTAAGAAATCAATAGAGCACCAATGAGTATGTTTTATGATAACGAAACAACTATTAATATTGCCAAACAATTTAGTTCAGTATGATCAAACGAAGCATGTGGAGATTTATAGACATTTTATAAAAGACAAAACTTGAAGCTGAACTCATTTGTATACCATATACCAACAATATTACAAGTTGTTGATGTTTTCACCTTAGGGCTAGTAAGATGAAATTTTGTGTCTTTTGTAAGCAAGTTAGGCGTGATTAATATCTATGCGACAAATTCAAGGGTAGTATTGGTATTAGAGAAATAATTAGTTGATTCTATATAGAAAATTAGTTGATTCTATGGAGATACAAGTTGATATTCTATAAATTAGTGGCTGAATTAATGAATTTTATTTCTTAGAGAATAAATAGATTCTCCTTCATTTAAGGAGGTGATTAGAGTCGTATTATTCTATATGTTTTTCCTTTTACCATTCACAGAAAAATCATGGAAGAGTCACTTTTCCCTCTTTCTTCAATCTACAGTTTGGTCCACAATCATGAACCTTAAACTGTAGATCCTCCTGTGTTGTTTATAGTTAGCACATGGTCTTTAACGTGATCGTAACTTAGGTTGCATTGCTTGGCAAAATTTTCTTTAGTTGTCTCTTACTTCATTTGATATAATATATACAAGACATTAGTCGGCGCATAGATGTGGGCCAGGCTGTGTTCTTCCAATAATTATGACTTTCTTCATATTTTTGTTGGAAATAGCCTAGCCTCTATTTCTCGAATGATCTCTGTTTATGATTTTTGACATAAAAATGAAATAAAATAGTTAGGAAAAGATGTGCATATCTTATGCACATCATTGTCACGTTGAGACAAAGCAATCTAAAGCTGAATCAACCTATATTGCTCCTAATCTCCGCCATCCTATTGGGAAGAACGTGGACTTGAAACAAGAGGTTGGTAATTAATAATCCAAGATAGTTCAACAACGACACTACTTCATCTGCAGTAGTGCTCACAGCTACAATCTTTGGAAACAGGTCATTTATCCATTGCGTTCCAACGCCTTCTCTCACTACTTAGCCTTTACATCATTAAGGAGGCTCATGTTACTTGGATTTAATCTAATTTTGATGTTACTTATCTTGGTGACTTGAAAATTTAGCTTTAGCCATTGTAATCCTTTTGATATCTATTTACCAACTATGTTAATTTTAAAAAATCATCAACTAACTAGACTAGGTGCATTTTCGTTAGTGATTAATATTTTAGAATTTTATTTAAAAATTTAGTTTCTATTTTTTTAATATTAATATTAAATTTAAAATTTTTAGTAAACAAAACATGTCAATCATCTAATTTTTTAATATAAGTATGTTAAAATATTTATCAAAATCTTATTTTATTGACATTTATCAATATTTAATGCTCCCTCCTATCCAATATAATTGTCGTTTTAGAGAGATTTTAATTATTCAAAATAAGTGTCGTTCACAATTTTTCATGCATGTTTATAATTTTATTCCAAAATTACCCTTTAATTTCTCTTACATCCTAATTATACAAATTACATTTTCAAGGCAATTCAACATGCAATTAATAAGGGTATATCAAACATTTCACTAACTTTCTTAATAAATGTGCATCTCTCTAAAACGACACTTATTTTGGATAGAAGGGAGTAGTATCTTAATTATTTATGCCTAGAAATAAAAATAATAAGCATATTTTCATTTTATTGTTAGTTTTTATATTTAAAATAAGTCTAATATTCTAATTTAATAGTTGGAAAACAAAAACTTTAAATAATATTTAGATTTTCGAAAAGAACCATAACATGCTAAGTTTTATTATATAAAACCGATATTGTATTTAATAACTTCTAGAAAAAGAAAACCACGTGGACTAAATCATCCTAGCTATAATATGTTAGGCCCAGGGTCCAACATACCTGTTCAGTTGGGAGGCATTGTCCTAAAAATTATAAGAAGAGCGGCGACCACGGATAGGTTTTCAGAGGGAGTGTTTTTTGTTCCGTTGCCGCCTTCTCTGTCGCAGTTTCTGCCTTCACTCGACTAAAACCATGGTAATTGCTCGCATCACTTTGGTTTCTAAAGCTCATATCCTTCTCTTATTGACAAAGATTGGCTCTTTTTTCCTTTTTTGGGGTTTCCAGATCATTCCTGAGAAGAACCGCCGTGAGATCTGCAAGTACCTCTTTCAAGGTCTTTCTTTTTATCTCTGTCTATCTATCTACACCTGCATTTAGTTCACTCATTTTTTAATCCTAATCCAAATATGTTCGCTCACTAAGAATACTAAGCCGATTGCATTTGTATACTTACCTAACTCGGCCTAGGTGTAATTGTTTTCTTTTTGTGATTTTGTAGAGGGTGTATGCTATGCAAAGAAGGATTTCAACCTCGCAAAGCATCCAGATATTGATGTGCCAAATCTACAGGTGATTAAGCTGATGCAGAGCTTCAAGTCAAAGGAGTATGTCAAAGAAACGTTTGCTTGGATGCATTATTACTGGTTCCTCACAAATGATGGCATTGAATTCTTGCGAACATACCTGAATTTGCCATCTGAAATCGTTCCTGCGACATTGAAGAAGCAAGCCAAACCTGGTGGTAGGCCCCTCGGAGGCCCACCCCTTCGGTATTCTTCCTTCTCTTACTTTGCTCACTGACAATCTTATGTTTGCGCTTTTGTTTGGCTCTATTGTATTCATGAGTTCTTAATATGAAATCATTTTTGCTTTTTAATTAAATATTATGTCCATGATTCTGTTAGAAGTATCCTGTTTATTGGCTTCTTTGTTTAAGAGCCCATAATGTGATCCGGGTTGCTGCTTTTTTGAACACTCTAACTTTGTTATGTAATATATGAATTTATTCTGTTGATTGTTCAATAGTGGTCCACCTCGCATTGAGGGAGAAAGAAGGTTTGGTGATAGAGATGGCTATCGTGGACGACCTCGGGGACCTGGTGGTGACTTCGGTGACAAAGGTGGAGCTCCTGCTGACTACCGTCCAACTTATGGGGTAAGTGATAATTTTCCCTCCAATTCTTTCGTAAAAGTTTCTATCTATTATTTCTGAGTGCTTGTGGCGTTGCTGAAATTGCCAAGGCTGTGAAATAAACTGCGAGTATTGGGTGTTAAAAGTTGTGTCTTGTATATTGAATGAAGTTTTTGATTATGCCATCTTACTAAAAATACAGTGATAGTAGTTAGCGTGAAATCATTTTGACAACGCTTTTAGTCTCTGATGATCAATGATAACAGGTTTGAACAATGGATGAGTATGTTGAAAACATAATCAGGCTTGTAGGCAGTGATCAAGGCGTACAAGTTTGAATAATGTATTAGTCTTTAGTAATATAGACCGATGCAATACACCGCAGTTTTGGATTAAGGATATAGTACTTCTTACCAGTGTTAGCTTACTAAATGCTTTGTAACTTTGCTCTTTGCTACACCTTGTTTTCCTTTGATGCAAAATACATATTCCCCTTATTTTGGAACTAAAAATATGTTAACCCCATTTTCACACGTCAGGATCTTTGTCTGTAGATTAGCTGATTATGATTTTTTACATTTGTTGCTTTTAGGCAATTAATGCACCATACAGTAATCGCTTACTTTTTCATTCATTTTGAGTTCATACTAGATGATGCTATTTGGGTGGTTCTGACTTCTAATGAGAATTTTTACGTATCTTCAAACTGCAGGGTGCTGGTGGTAGGCCTGGCTTTGGTCGAGGTGGTGGTGGTTATTCATCTGCTCCTTCCACGTCAAATCTTCCATGAAGGAGTGATCAATATATGGAGTTTTGACACTTTCAACATCCAAATAGAGCTGAACCAGCGTTATGAAACTTAAAAAGAGTTCATGGATGTTTATGTCGCTTTAGAATTAGTAGCAAATTGTTGAGGCTCTTTCTTTAAAATTTTTGGCATCATCTATGTGAGTTCTAATTAGAATTGCATTCATCCGGCATTTCAACCCTTCGAAGGCTAATTTATATGTCTTGGTTTGCGCAGTCCTTGCAGGCTTGTTTATTTTTTTGATACACAGCAAGCTCTTCTACTTCTTGTTTTATGAGCTAATCATTTTGTGACCTTTTTAAAATTAACATTACAAGACATTCGTGGAGAAACCGTTTAGTGAACCCGATTAAGATTTCTAGGTTTTCTTGATTTTGAGGGTATTTTCTGATACTAAAAATAAGGGGATCTGAGTCATCTAACACAATGCAGCCTCCTCCTGGAAGAGGAAACCGATAATCTATTTCAACCTTATTTGCCCTAAAAATAACGTCAGGCGAAAATAGTGTTCAGAACAAAGTAACTGAACCCCGAACACTAAAACGTAAAGCTATTTTTTAGGGGGCACTTGGTTCGTAGAGGAGAATAAGAATGTGAATATAAATGAATATAGTGAAGAATGAGAATGAATATAATTATTATAATAATGATGGTTGGTTAAAATTGAGGAATGATTACTATTATTTTTGATGGTGGTTGGTTTGTTAAAAATCTTAAAAAATAAAAATTTGTTAAACTATTATTTTATATCAAAATTTAAATATATTTTAATTAATTATATTTTATACACCCTATTTATAATTACAAAATATTTAAAATTAAGTATATTGTGGTATTTCATTTCCAATAGTTCTTGAAGAAAAAAATACTCTAGTATTTTCTTGCATTAACATATCATTAGTTAAATAATATCCTTAAAATATAGTTTAACAATCGAAAATATTGTACAATTCATTAACATAACATAATATTCATCATTCCATTACTATAGTAAAAACAATTAACATAGTTTAATACAATTTGCATTCCCTGATAAGGCAAATGACGTAAAATATATGTCATATACACAATATCTTAACTAAAAGCCTTTAATTGATGTAAAATAACCAGGTTAACACTACAAATATTGTTCACATCATAACTACAAAAGATCCAACTAATACAAAATAACCTGGTTAGACAACATCAATTGCATTATAAGTTCATAATACTTACAAAAAATATTAATATGCTTCCTCGAATGATTCATATACTAGAAGATGGATAGAGGAATCTAAGTACAAAAGACTTTTTTAAATGATTTGACAAAGCGAATAAAACCTGAACTTTGGCAAGATCATTGCAAAATAACAGAGCAGCCTTACCAACATCCATTTGTGATATGCTAATATTAAAAAGCTCGGTCATGAGCTCTTGCATCTTCTCATCAGTTAGAGAATCAGATTTAGACTCCGCAATCAAAGCATTTGTAACAGATGCATATTGTGAGGCCATTTGTTCACAAATAAACTCAAACTTAGCAGTGAAATTGTCTAACCTTGACTCAATAGTATTTTGAAGCGTTGCTGGTCTTTTTTTCTTGCAAGAATTTTCCTTTTTTGGTGATAGGTTTTTTTTGCCTTTTTCTTCTATGATTGCTTGAAGGAATGACCGATGATCCTTGTATATCAGATACCACAACAAGTTCATCTTCACTGTCCGATGAAGAATAGATTGTCATATTCTTTGGGCTGTTAGCCTTAGCACTTGCTTCAGTTATATTCTCAGCTTTGAGTCCCGTCGCTCTATCTTTACCCCACACCTTGTCCAATGATATTGTGCAAGATCTTTCCTGTCCCCCTTGAAGACTATCTTCTGATCATCTCCCAGATCAAATTCTACTTCCTTCAAACTACAATCTAGCT
>JANZLD010000236.1:56797179-56807686 GCA_026413575.1 Erythroxylum carthagenense
TTCATACTAAGGGTTTCTCAACTCACTAACCTTACATAAACCCATATCTCATTAAGGCACAAATAACATTTATAACATAATTTATACACCAATACATTCATTTTCTTTCGTATTCACATTTCTAATTTCCACTCAAGGATCGGGGGTCCAACAAAAACAACATTCCAATAAAATTTTTAAACTCCAAAAAAATCACAAAAATCAATTGGGTTCTCCTAATCCATCTTCTTTTCACACAAACCTCTTTTCTCTTTAACTCCTTCATCCTCAATACAACCCATTCCTTTAATAAAGTAAGAAGAAAAGATGGTTAACCTACCTTAACAAACTGGATTTCTATTTTTTTCTTTTTCACCGAAACCTCTTTTCTTCTCTCCTATTTTTATTTTTCACTCTCCTCCCTCTTCAATTCACGTTTTCTCCTCTTATAAGCAAGATAATGTTTTTTTTTTTCCGTTTGTACCCTTAATGAGCCCAAAAATTCCATCTTACCCTTTCCTTATAAGCTTATGTTCTTTTATGCTTAAGTGATCTCCCAAAAAATGCCCTTGAACATCCTTATTACATTAACACTTTAATTTCACTTACCCATTTAATAAATCCTACTAACCTTGACATAACTATAACTCCAAAAATTTAATCTATCTAAACCTCAAAACTATTTCAAATCATGCTTAACTTAAAGAAAAAAAATTTTAGGGTCCAACACTTGGGTTCAATCAATCACACATTACTAGATTCTTATTAGTCAGAATGTCCAAACCTGGCTCTGATACCTCAAAATGTAATACTCCTATACAGAACTTACAACCATCTACAAACATAGAAACTAAATTCTTGTACATGCATTCAAGGTATGCAATCCTATTCAAGGCTATATATATACACATTACAAAACTCCCTAATTCTTAATATTATCATTTAATAGTAGTAATACACCTTTACATTTACATAGTAATCTAAAAGAAAATATGTAATTTCCTTTCTTCATTACATATGCAATCATCTGTAACTAAAAGCACATTCCAAAAGTATTTTTTCTTCTATATGTTGGTCTTGGTCCCTACAGATGTTCCCTGTGCCTCACTTTTATAAGTTGGACCTACATAGATTAACACTTGTACTAAGCTTAAAAGCTTTATGGGGAATAGTCATCTACCAAACACATACATTACAAAATATCACAACTTATATACCATAAATTCACATTTATGAACCAAACACTGATATTCAATGCTCATGTAAACAATGATTGCATAGTTAAGCAAAGTGCATGATGCAAACATGCTTTAACATATTATCCATATACTGAAAATGCACATTTATAAACCTAATATTCCAATTCAATGCTCATTTATACAAATTATCTAGATAATTGCACATCATTATAATTCATCATTACAATCAATGTAAATACTCATTAATATCAATTGTTAATGTTGCCATGTTATATTTCTTATTTATGAATGTTAATTTTCCTTTATATGTTAAGCATGCACATTTTCTGTAGGTATGGATAACGGGTGTTGCGGATATCTAAATATATCAAATTGTGGATACCCAAAGGTATCGAATTGTGGACACCGGTGGTGTCAAACTGTAGTAGTTGCATTGTAACCCTATAGGCATTATCCATCCACAACTAAGACAATAGGGCAGGCACTATAATATTTCCTTTAACCATTTGCAAATTTCATAATTCATATATTAACAAATCATATGATATATATTTCAATTCATAAAATCTATATTTGCGTTCATAAATGCAATTTATGGCTTACCACTATTGGAAGGGTATCAAAATCACAATTTTATAATCATACTATACACGTATGAGTAAAGAATGTGCATATAAATCATTTATGTACATGTAAATCTTCTTTGGAATGCATTATCCTTAATCTTATATTCCAATGTTCAGTCTCCCAATTCATATTCCTATTTCATTTATTTATAGGAGTTCAAAATATTTTATTCACATTAAAAAAGGTTCGGATAAGATGTGGTAGAAATCGGAAACAAAAATAATGCCACGATCGTGACAAAAATTTCTCTATTCATACCACTACTTGTTCCTTAATATTCATATACAAAACATTATAATTGGGTTTTTAGGTCTTCTAGAAATTTCTTAGCACTAACAATCAAGCCATCTGGACTGCTAACCCACGAGATATATACAAAATATCAAATGCTACTCCAAAATGGGGACAACATCAAGTCACCATTTTCAATCTCAAGTTTCAAGGTCATAAAGCTAGAATTAAGTCAGAATCCCTTTCTGGAGATATTTAACACTATGTCTTAGGTTTCATATGAAACTAAAATCACACAATTTGGAGGTCTGCAGGCTGAGTTATGACTCAAACAAACCCTAGACAAAATTCTATTACACGGTACTCTCTTGTCATATTCAACCAATTCTATGCAAGATAACACCAAAATAACACCAAAGTATCATCCCAACAACTATTTCACATCCAAATAAATCTTTTTGCACATTCAAATGTACACAAATATAGAAATTAACTAAGTGAAGTCCCAAACCTTAAAATTGGCAAAGTAGTTCTTTTAACGCTTTTCCTTCCCTTCCTCTTTAGTTTTGCTTGAATCACCTAATGAAAAATGATGGGATGAAGAACGTGAAATGTAGAGAAGAAAAATATGAAGTTAAGCCATCAAAGTGTCGTCCATCTCCCCTCTCCATATTCCTTTTCATGAACTTTCTATTCTTAGACACATGTTTCAATCCCATTGGACCATATATCACAATCCTATTGGACCATGTTTTACATTCCCATTGGACCACATGTTACAATTCTATTGGAGCATGTGTTAAAATTATATTAGACCATGTGTTACAATTCTATTGGATCATGTGTTGCAATTATATTAGACCATGTCTTACAATCCTATTGGACATATATGCTTTAATCTCATTGGTCTATGAGTTGACTTTAGGAAAATTGCATATTGGTCCTTCTTCTTCCTTTAATTTCCACATTGGTCTATAATCTTATCAATATATTTCATTATCCTACGTCTTACTTTTCTAATGGAATAAATTTCATACAATTTGGTTAATTATTCTAGGAGTTATACCCAAAAAACTACAGGGCGTTCAAAAATAGGGACAACATCCATAGCTCAACTTCAAGCCAGAATATAAAAATCTTAGAGGAAGAATAAAATTTTAGTTCCTTCATGAAAGTTTTTAATCTATGTCTCATGTTTAATTTCCAATTTTAATTATCCAAATTTAAGGTCTATAAACCAAGATATGGCCAAATTATAGAAGTCTAATAAGTGGAACTTATCCATCCAACGAGGTATCCAGTCCAAATCAACTAACTTCGACCTTATCATGTTATCCATACAACAAGGTACCCATTCCAAATCAACTATATTCAGCCTTATAATGTAAGAGCAACACAAAAACACATCCAATTTTAACCAAAAACATCTCATAGGTAAATAGGATACTTTTTTTACTGATTCCCCTCATATCACGTTCATAATCTAAGCAAACATATCAAAACTCTTATACCTATTTCACATCTAAGTACGTATATCCATGCAGATTACCCATTTACCCATGTCTTTTATATTAAGTATCATTATGTCTCTAACTATACTTAGATGCACTCAATTCGTTATGTTCATTTCTTAATATACCCTAGACGTGCTATAATACTTCCAGGGTATATATTATGACCTTACATACCAACTGAATTATCCTAAGACAATTCATAAATAGCATCAAAACATAGTAATTCTCTCATAAGGTGCCTTAATAACCTCAAGTCTAAGGATCAATTATACAATCTTCATTATGAGAAAATCTACAGACATGTAAGTAATATTCAATTTTGGATCCTCATAGTCAGGTTAGTTCAGTGATTTATTCTCTGATAAGCACCCATATATTAATTTAAGTATCTCCATATTTTAATTTATGAGATCAATTACCTTTATTATAAGAAAGAAACATAATGTATGCTAGTTTTACCGTTTCAACAATATCTCATATGATGAAACTATAACTAGGAACATTTAGGAACAACAAATAAATATAAACTGAATACTATAATTATGATCTCATCATTATTTTGTTGAAATGGTAAAACTAGGAACATTTAAGAACAATACATAAATGTAAATTGAATATCATAATTATGATCTCATCATAATTTCAATTACATGGTAATTATTTCAAAGATTTTACCTTTAGTATTAAACATCTAATTCAATTAACATAATACATAAAGATAAAGAATGCTTTTTATTAATTAAATAATAATATTATATATAAAATTGCAACCAACCGATTGTTAGAAGAGCACAAACTAATACTTTTAAAGTTTCTTTTTTGTACAAACATTTTGTGGCTCACTATAAGAAAATTACTGATGGAAACAATACGATTGAAAATTAGGGATGGAACATTACATTCCATCAGTAAAATTATCATAATATATGGTAATTTGTGACGGAAAAAATATCCGTCGGTAGACCTAGATGGGAAATTATCCCGCCAATTTTTGCGATGGAATATAGCGATGAAATAGGAATCACTGTTGGTAAAAGAGGCGCGAAAGGTAGGCGGCAAAATAGACGTTGTTGTTTACCGAAGAAAGTGTCACTTAAATTATATTGCTTTACACATCATAATTACCTTCCTCCCTTGAATTAAATTACATTGATTCTTGTATGCGTCCAACTATACTGTCCCATTCTAGGTCTTATTGTCATTCCTTGCATAATCATCAAACATTGAACTGCCACTGGCCTTTAACACAGTCATAATAGAGGTTATGTAACTAAAATATATTTAGGAGCTTCATGTTAAAGGTACATAAGTGGTAGGAAAATAAAATTCAGTTATTTCAACCTATTTATTGGATCTAATGTAGAAGTAATGGAGGACAATACCTCTCATACCTGCAATTATAATCAAATTTTGTTTTCATTGCAAATCACTTAGCATATGTCATATTCTCATCCGACATTGTTTTTTCCTCCAAAGTTTAAGTTCAAGAGAGGTTTGAATACTTCAAATCTAATATAATCATAGTGAATATTTTAGTAAGGAGTACACGAAAAGAACATACCTAGTCATCTTTTTAACAATCATTTTTTACAGTAAATTATAGCACCTTATCCATATCGCGGCAGTGGTTAACATGACATAAGTTGTAACCTAACTAGTGCAATAATCCAATAGCATCTTTTTTAAAGGTAAATGTAGTCATAGCTATCTTATTAAGAAAATTAACTCCTTCTGTAATATGCTTAATGCTTTCTTGAGGGCAGTAAATGATCGATCGAGTCCCTGAATATTTTTGTTTCAAATTCCTAATCAACCAAATATTTGAATAATGCATCATGAACATTAGCTCAATGATTCTCAAAATTATTTGAGCCAAATTTATCATCTTATTAAAGATTCAACATGTTGAAATGACGAAGCATGCAATACTATATTGCCTAAGGATTCCAAGTCTTAGGCTATTAAGTCTAGTAATTAAAAGTTTCTCAACACTTAAAAACTTTTATGTGACACATAGTTCATGAATTTAAGGGAACATATTGATGATGACCATACAAGATTAATCATAATAATCACTTGAATAATTTGGTTTGACTACCAAGTGAGCTTAATTTTTTATTAATATTTATTTAATCCAAAAGGCAGTATTAATTATCATTGCATATTTATCTAAAGCTAAGTCTTTATGAAGTCTATTGTTCCTTTCCCTCTAGGTAGCATATATGCAGTATAAGAAAGTAGTTCTGAAGATGCAAGCATTCTACTTTAGGTTTTTAATGTTTTCATTCCTATTTAACAATGAGTGGTCATTCCCTTTCATTACAATATAGTTTCATCAAACGTTGAATTTTAGACCAGACAACTTGAGAGTATAAACATTGAAAGAAGAGATGAGCATTAGTTTTAGGAACCAACTGACATAATAAATATAGGATGTTCTGAATTCCATTACACATATCCCTTCTTTGTAGTCCTTGCCTCACTGCCAACTAACTAATGAATGAAGAATTTAGGGGTAGTGATTTAGACCAAATAAGATTGAACTAGTAGGTTTTTAAGGAATAAGGCCTAAGTATCTCATAGTAAGACTTATTACTGAACCTTTGCAAGGAGCTCCATACCTATATAACTTTATCACCCAAATTTCAATTAGCTAATATATATAGGCATTTTTTAAATAACACAATCTTTACCCCTAAAGTTACAACTCTAATTCTCCCTAGACATTCTCTCTAGACAACATAAGCTATTGAAATTAGTCGTTCAATGGCTTATCAATTACTTACATTAGATGTTTCTTACGTGGAAAGAGTGAAACAATGACATTCATAGACAAACATACGCAAAACCAGAATTTCAATCATCGGACCTCATAATATACCATCTTTTGTGACCCTGTCCTGAGTTCCATGGCTAATTTGTTGGTTGAATCTATACTTGGAGAGTTATTATTAGGTACTATTGTCATAATATATGCTGGGAAAGTTATAAGTTTTTCTTTGCGTGCTCCCTCTGCTAAAAGCTAAATTACCCTTAATTAATGTTGTTGGTAGATAGTAAATGTGAATGGCATGCAATATTCTGTGGTATGTTTTATATGGCTTCACTCAAACATCTGGAGTCAAACATGACAGTAATTTAAGATCTCTTTCAATTACTTAAGGTTCCTAGCTAAGATCTTATTCATTGTCTTCTTTGCTTTGTTCTAGTTATCTTCTTTGGTCATCAGCTCATTTTAGCTCTGTCATATTCTTCCTTCACATGCTTCAGTCACCTCTTCAGCGTGTCAGTTGAGGTAATTGAGTTTTTTTATTTACTAGGTTTTTATGTACTTGGTTTAATTTGGTTGTCTGTTTGTGATTTGAACCTCCCATATAAACTTCGAGCATTTTGAATGTATGGCCTGTGCCAACCGAAACTTGTTTATGGTATGAACTTCAGTTTATCATTGAATTAATATAGGATGAGTTTGAGTTATAGTTCCAAATATCTGAATGAGGTCAATGGGTTATTTCATTGATGCTCTCTAAAACGATTAGGTTCTCTTTACTTTTCATGTGTGATTCTTTACATGCATCTTTTTTAATATAATAATAATTTTCTTCTAAACATATTACATAATTTGTATATGTTACAATAATGTATTAATCAAAGTATTCATATTTTTATCTTTACTTATTATATTTGTTACTCGCACATAATTAATTTAGGTTAAATATCAAACTTCTAACATTAATTTTGAATTTCAATAACGATATCTAAATCATTCAGTTAAATATTCCAACCTTATAAAATTAAGTTATTTGTTTTATGTTCCTATACTAAATCAAGCTGACTAAGAATTTTCCCTTTCACGTCTTTAAGTGTGTCTTTGAATTCTCTTCTAACATATATGATTACAAACAAAAAACTAGATCTTCAGTTAATAGAATAACTCGTGATGCGGCTCTCGTGAGGCTTATCATTGAAAAATACCACGAGCCTAAGAGTCACGATGAGAACTTGTTTTCGTGATTCACAGGTGTAAACTTTGGTGATTAATTTAGTTAGTTCATAATTAGGGGATGTTACGTTAAGTTTAGATGCTTTGTAAACTTTGGCTAACATGAAGGATACTAACTATGGAATAAAATTAACAGTTTTGCAAAAAATGAGTAACATTGATAGATCTTGGATTTATAGACTATTAATACCTGATGGTTTCATTAATCATTAGTTTAATGAGGGAGTTTAAGCTTTTATTCATTATGCATGTTCTCAACCTACATATATGGATGATCCAAAGATCAAATGTCCACGTAAAAAGTGCAAACACATTCACTTCCTTCTTATTGATGAAGTTAATGGGCATTTTGTTGAAACAAGGGTTTGTCTTTATTTATTTTGAGTGGACACGACATAGGGAACCATTGACTTGTAGCACCTTAAAGGTTAATCAAGTACAATCGTTTGTGAACTTAAATAAATTTGAAGGGGGATTGGATTTAGAACAAATAATGTGAATGCAAATGAAAATCCTTACATGCAAATGGTTTATGATGAGGTTATACCTTTAAGGAAAATATAGAAAATTTTGAAGAAGAACAAAACCCACATATAAAACAGTTTTTTGAGTTACTACACTCAACTGACCAAGAATTATAGCCAAATTGTGAGAGTCTTCAATTGCTCAAATATTAAACATAAAGTCTGAAGGGCATATTTATGATCATAGTTTTGATAAAATTCTTAAATGGTATAATAAATCATTGCCTCCTCATCATACAATGGTTGATATTTTTTACAATATGAAGAAACTTATTAAGGGTCTTGGTTTGCCTATTGAAAAGATTGATTATTGCAAATTGGGATGTATGTTGTATTGGGGAGATGATGTGGAATTACAAGAGTGCAAATTTTGTGGTTAACTAGGTTCAAGCCTATAAAGCGTTCTATGAAACAGAAATTAGTACCCTGGAAGTAGATGTATTATTTCCCTCTAACTCTGAGACTTTAAAGACTATATGCTTCTAACATTACTACATCTCAGATGTGAAGAAATAATGAACACGAGCTGATTTGTAACTTTTTTGTAGAAGGAATGAGTTACATAAAGATCTTCGCACCGGTTAATATCCGAAAGCATGTTACACTTTGGACAAAAAACAAAAGGAAATATTGTGTGAATGGTTGAAAAGTCTAAAGTTTTCTGATGGTTATGTTTCAAACTTGGTAAGGTGTGGACATGATGAAGTATAAATTATTTAGAATGAAAAGTCATGATTTTCAAGTGTTTATGCAAAGGGTAATTCCAATAACATTTTAGGAGTTTCTGCCTAATAAGGTTTGAGAAGTAATAATAGAATTAAGTTTGTTTTTAAAAATTTTAACATTATCTAAGATCAAGTTGGCTAAAATGGAAAAATTAGAAAGGAAAATTCTAGTAATTTTTTGCAAGTTATAAGGGATTTTTCCTCCAAGCTTCTTTGAGTATATAAAGCATCTACCTGTGCATTTAGCATACGAGGCAAACTAGCTGGTCCAATTCAATATCGATGAATGTATCCATTTGAGAGGTAATTCAACAAAAATTATTATAATTGAAGTAATAACATGTTTTAACAACTAAATTGTAATAACCCTATTCGTTAATATAAGTATTTGCATCCCTTGAAGAAAAATGTCAAAAATAAGGCTAGAGTTGAAGGTTTGATATGTAATACTTATTTAATAGAGGAAGCTAGTATATTTTGTTCATATTATTTTGAGCCGCATGTTCACACAAGAGAAAGAAAAGTTTCTCGTAATGACAATGAGGGAGGAATGAGTGATGTTGATGGTAACTTATCCATTTTCATATATCCTTGATGAACATATGGATGTTCAATAAGGAGAATGTTAATAGGGGAAGAAATTGAGGCTGCCCATGGTTACATTTTATTAAACTGTCAAGAGGTTTTCATGCAGTAAGTTGGAATTGATTATTTGGGTTTTGAAATTTATTATTGTTCATAACTGAAATACATAATAATGTTTTTATATTATACGAGGAATTGTTACGCGATCTAATGCCTGACAAAACACAGGATGATATCAATAAAGAAGTTGGAAGACACTTTCCTCGATGGTTCAAGAAATATGTAAGTTTTCACTTACAAATATTGAAATGATTGAATTATAAGATTTAAGTATTCAAATGACATTATACTGTTTGATATGATAATTTCTTTTGTGTAAGCCTTAGAAAATCTAATAGAGAATAAGTTCATATGTGATCTTGTGAAGGGACCTCTGCGAATATTTAAATCGTATCCAGTGTATTTCGTTAATGGATACAAATATTATACAGAATATCATGGTCATAGCATGACAATAATAAATAATGGAGTTTGTATACAGGGAGAATTGATGGATTACTATGGTAAAATTATTGAGATGCTTGAAATTGAGTACCCTGCATTGCCAATAAAGCGAAGTGTGATATTTAAGTGTGATTGGTTTGATCCGACTCCAAATGTTGGTACAAAAATGCATAGTCGATATAATCTAGTTAAAATCAAGAACCAAAGAAGATTGAGACAATTTGAACCTTTCGTGTTAGCAATGCAAGCAATTAAGGTGTATTATGTCCCTTTTCCCAGCTTACGACGAGATAAGTCAAATTGGTTGGCCGTTTGCAAAGTTAAACCTATAGGTGTTTTTGAATCACATGAAAAATGAGAACATAGAATTGAAAGTGAAGCATTTCAGGAAGATATTTATGAAATAAATGCGTTTGTCATATATGACGATAATGAACCTTTGAACGATTCATCTAATGAATATGTTGAAATTTCATCTTGAGAGGATGATGAGTGCTAGAGATCTGAAGAGGAGCCTGAGTTTGATTCTTATTCTTCAAAAAAAGAAGATGATTGTAATTTACAATTAAGTGATGATAGCGATTAATTTGTGTTTGTAATTGAATATTATATTCAA
>JANZLD010000236.1:56807786-56835621 GCA_026413575.1 Erythroxylum carthagenense
ATATGAAAGGAATACCTCATAATATATTATTAACAAGTCATAATGTTAATACATGAATCACAACTATCCATTGGCCTTGGGCACACTACTAACAATATTGGTACAAAAGTACATAGTCGATAAAATCTAGTTAAAATCAACAACCGAAGAAGATTGAGACAATTTGGACCTTTCGTATTGGCAATGCAAGCGATTCAGGTGTATTATGTCTCTTTTCCTAGCTTATGACTAGATAAGTCAAATTGGTTTGTCATTTGCAAAGTTAAACCTAGAGATATTTTTGAAATTACATAGAAAAAGAGAACAGAGAATTGAAAGTGAAGCGTTTCAATAAGATGTTTAAGAAATAAATGCTTATGTTACATATGTCGATAATGAACCTTTAAAAGATCCATCTAATGAATATGTTGCAATTTCATCTGGAGAGGATAACGAGGGCCAGAGATCTAAAGAGGAGCCTAAGTTTGATTCTTATTCTTCAGAAAAAAGAAGACGATTTTAATTTACAATTAAGTGATGATAGTGATTAATTTGTGTTTGTAATTGAATATTATATTCAACAAATCAATTATTTCCTTTTCAATATATTGTATAAATTATTGAATTCAAATTCTTATATTTCTAGAAAATTCAATAAGATATGAATTTTAGGTTGAAATATGCCACCAACGTGATATAATGCGACCCAGATTTAGACAACGATTCAAAGGTACTTACTGTCAAGGTGAACCATCACACTTTGCAGCTTTAACTGAATCACCTCCTCCCCCTCCAGCTACTACACTTGCAAATAAGACATCACCTTTTCGTACCTGATGCTACACCATCCACCAGGCCTACATCATTCACTATCCCTACAACGACAAAGATATCAGGGGTAAATAATGCAGATGAAGGAGGCGGCTATCAGCCTAGAGCTGAGGGACTTGATGGAAGAACTTACATCACAATTGTCAATAATCTGTAAGTGAAAATACATGAAACACTAAATGTTTATAATTAAGTTATAGGTTTAAATTTTAAAAATGATATAAAATTAGTTTTTTTTTATATTAGTTTATTCTGTCAGGACCGTGCTGTAGAAACATGACATCCAAATTTAAGGAGAAGATTGATCTTAAGGGTTATGTATAGAAGAATATCTCTCAGGCCACAAAGGAATTTTACTATCAGGAGTTTGAGGTACAATAAAAAATATTATTTTCTTTTTTAATTGATTTGTATACATTTATTAGATAAATATTATTATATGATAAATATTTATCGAATTTTTTTCATTTTATTTTAGAAAGAATTTTTTGGGATTATGAATTTGACATAGTCATACATAAAGTAAGGGAGAGACGAACACGTACATGTTATCGGGACTTTATTAGTGCAGTACACAAGGCTGGTATACAACTGCCTTATATTTTTAAACAAATATAAAGTCGTTAGTAGAAGTATTGGACATCACCTAAGACTATGTCCATTTCAGAGCGTAGTTTTACGAACAGACGTGGAGGATCAGTGTGTTTTTCTAAAAACTACGTACAAGAACTCGTCGAACAAGCTTCTAAGGTTTCTCTCACTCTCCCTTACTCTGTTTTTATTTTTGTTTTTTGTTTTGTTTTTTGTTTGGGATAGCCAAATCTCCACTTTTGAGGATGTTCATGGAAGTTCTATAAAGCAAATTATGCATTTCAAATTAAAAGGGCTAAGCTTAGAACCTCAAATCATACTAAAGGTAAACAATTTCCTTCTTATTTCCTTTTTCTTTTCGTTTTTATCTTCATTTTTTTAACTTAATGGATTTTAAGTTTTCACGTCTCTCTATGAATCAATTTGGGTTTCTGTGAATCAATTTGGGTTTTTGAGATTTGGGAGGATGGTCTAGGGTTTTAGTACCTAAAAAAAATGAAAAAATAAAGTTATCGTTTCAACTTTCTTTATTCGGAAAAAATGAAGAATGTGTTTGGGTGAAGAGGAAAAGGAAGATCTGTGAGGCAAAGAAGGGTATTTTTATTGTGTAGTGGAAGTAGGTATGGATGAGTTTTCTTCTTTCCTGTTGCAAACAGCTTTTGGAAGCGTAGGTGGGGGTGGGTGGGTTACTAGATTGTTTGGACCAAAGTTTTGATCTTTGAAGTATGATACTTGCTTCTTCAGTAGACTCAGGAAGGTGTGCTTCACCTTATTACTTCCTTTCTATGATTTTTCTTTATTTATTCTTTCCTTTTTATTTTTTTCTTGTTATTCTGTTTGCTCTTCTATTAGTTTAGTGGTTGCGCTTTTACTTATATGCAACTTTGCCTTTTATTTCAAATTTTCCTTACTAGTTCGATTTGTGCATAAGCAATTACTATTGCTTTGCTTCTAATTGCATGCTAATTTTGAAACCTTTTAACTTTGACTTTGAAAACATTCCTTGAGGTTTGTTGTTAGTAAATGATATCCTATACTGAACTCAAGTCGATAAGTATAACCTAAACTTTCAAGCTAGTTATTTTTGCCTATTTGTCTTTACGGACCCTTCTTACCATTCAAGCCCTAGTCTTTTATAGTCATCACCTTTAGGTAATCTTTTGCATCACTTTTTTATTATCACGTCGGCATATGAGTCTACCGAAAACAGCCTCTCTACTATGTAGGGATAAGGTTGCGTAGTATCAGACCTCTCCAGACCTCGCTTTATTGTAGGACTTCCGATTGGATGTGATAATTTTTTAACTTTCCTGTATATCAATTTAAATTGATGTGTGAATTTTAGAATGAAAATGTATATTATGGAGAATGATAATGTTATAAATGTCTGATATCATATATGATTGTGTTGTTAAGTAAATTTTTTTGTTCAACAGAGGGTAAATATCATAAAAATATAGGAAACTCTGCATAAAATTTTATAAATTGTAGTTGACTTATAATATTTTATTCTTATGCAGGAAAACTATATGGGCGTGAGGCCTACACTCCATTAACTCTTTTTGCACACTCACACTAAGAAGCATGATGGTGTGACATTCGTTAACACCTGATGCAGAGAACTTAATGTATGTGAAATTTATTCTTTAATATTAATTCTTAATAATTATCACTTATTAATATAAACATTGCCTCTTAATAGGACCAAATACAAGAAAGCATTCAGTGACAGTCTCGGCACGAACAAGTTGTTGATGAGAGTCAAACATATCTTGATATAGTAGGTGATAGGGACCGTCGTGGAAGAATCTTCAGATTAGGTTCATTTGCGAGCATATGTTATTCGTAATCCTCCACATCCTTTACTAGTAGGCGGTCGATAACCAATGAAGTTAATGAGTTTCAGACCACAGTGTAGACATTGATGGAATATATAGTTCAGCTCCGTAATAAGGTGAATGAGATGAAGTGGAGGGGTAGCACTTCAGAACATCCACAGTTGCTAGGATAATAGTATACTTGTAGTCATTTCATTTGAATTACAAATATTTGTTATGTACAATTTAATATTTTTATTATCAATTAAGATAATTTTAACTTTAAATCATCAATTAACTTTCTGTTTAAACAAATTAAATATATAAACAAATCAAAATACTATGCACAAATAATTCATAACTGTTGAAGTTATGCATTAATCATAAGATCATGAAATAAAATTTAATTTCAAAATTTTAAAAAAAAAATTACCAACGAAAAATACAAGTACTTCGGTAAAATCCATTATATTTACCGACAAATACCACAAACTATCAGTAAAATCCATGATATTTACCGACGGAACAAAGAATCACCGTCGGTAATATTGATAGCCTATCGCCAACTTTACCGTCAGGATTTGCCGAACCGTCAGTATATTCACCGACAACATAATCATAACCATCGGTAAAGTTACCGATTAAATAACCAATACTGTCTGCAAATATTTTGCTGAAAAGAAAACGATCATAGGTAAATTTACCGACGGTCACAGCCTACCGTCTGTATATTCACTAACGGTTACATAAAATGTCCGTCAGTAAATTTACCTACGACTGTTTTTACGACGCCTTTGTCTTTCGGTTAATTCCGTCGCCAATTTCTAATCACTAAACGACATTTTTCTTATAGTGTCTGGTTAAGAAATTAGCCATTTGTACTCGCTAAACTCTACATCAACAAACAATAACAATTGGACATGGATCAACACAGAAGGGTATTTTTGGCAATTCAATCAACAGTAGCATTACACAGTTCATCTACTTAGCCTCTGTTTAGTTGGGCTTATACTAGTAGGCTTTTACCAGTAAAGCTTTTTTTTGTAGATCTTTTCTGATAAGAACTTTTCTAAAAAGCTAGTTGACTGTTTAACTATTATTAAAGAAAACTTTTTTTAAAGAACTTCATATAATAGACTGTTTAGCAAAAAAATTAAAAACATTTTTAAATTTTAACTATATTTTATTTTGTAATAAAATTATTTATGCATATAAATATTATTTAAAGTATATTAAACAATATGCAAAGTACAATATATTAATTATTATATAATTTTAAACTATATGAAACATAAATAAAAATATATCTAACCAAATCTTTTATGTAGATTACAATATAAGTAAACTAATATCGAAAATAAATATTAAAACATATAAAATGTCAAATAATATTATATAAATTCTAAAATAAATATCCAAGTTGAGTAAATAGTTAAATACATAATAAACGGGAAGATGAGTTTGTAAGTATTGTGGGAATTATGTGTAAAACATAAGAGCAAAATGAATTAAAAATAAGTTCATTAATTGATCTGAAAAATCTACCTAAAAAAGCGTATTTTAGAAAAGCTCCAAATTTGAACTTCTTAAAAATACTATATTTTTGCGACCAAAAAAATAATATTTATTAAAGAAGTATTTTTTATTTTATAGTCAAAATTTTATTTTTAAAAAGACTTTTGTAATAAAAAGAAGTACTTATTTACCTCCAAGTAGGGAATTAGTCTTCCCATGTCTTATAATCGTGACTCTTAGCAGGCACAACATGCTTTGCAATTCTTCTTATAACCATTCATCACTTTTCACCTTCCTGGTGTTCTTAATTGTAGTCTAAGCGTAAACTGAGTGCTTTCCTGCCAAGTTACAATCAACAACCCCCTTAGCACTTGTCTAAATCACTTTCAGAGCCTGAAGTTGCAAGAATATAAGTTGCTTAAGCTACAAGTGACGGAAATGGCAGCCTCGATTTCGACAACTTCTAGTTCTCTGCTCTACTGCTTCCACCGATGTTATTTTGCTTCTAAAGAGTCAAAATCCATGTCATTAAATCTTGCAACTCACATACAGAGAAAGGCTTTTGCTCTGGGGAAGAGACAGAGGTTGGTTATATGTTCTGTTACAGAACAGAGAAAAGGGAAAGGTGCAAACGCAGTTTACGAGGGTGATTATTTGTCCGGAGACCATGTCGCCGTTAATAAGAAATATGTCAGCGAGTATTTTTCGCATGTAGAGATGAGGTTAGCGAGAAAGAGGTCCGAGAGATACACTTATCTTGTTGCAGCTATCTTGTCAAGCTTTGCTATCACTTCGATGGCTCTTACGTCTGTTTATTACAGATTTTCATGGCAAGTGGAGGTACGGTTCCAATCCAAATGACTTTATAACATGATTCAAGAAGAGCTGTTTATGTAATTTTCTTTACTTTACACTCTTCCTTTTCTTCCTCTTAGTACAAGTCACTTTGTGTTAATTTCCATCGACAGGGCGGAGAGGTTCCGATCTTAGAATTGTTTGGCACATGTGCTCTCTCTGTTGGCGCCGCTGTAAGTTTGGAAAGTTCTACCCTGCCCTTAATGCTTTAGGTTCAATTTTCATAATCATCCTCTACTTACATTCTCATCAATTCAGTGTCCCTGACTTAATAGCGTAAAGGATCTAATTTCATGTAAAAAACGCACTTGGTGACACGATTTCCTCTATTTTCGTCGAATTAAATACAGGTGGGGATGGAGTACTGGGCTAGATGGGCACATAAAGCCCTGTGGCATACTTCTTTATGGAATATGCACGAGGTGCGTTGATTATAGCAAACGTAATTATTATGTTCATGTTCATGGAATTCGTTTTTCTTGTTCTCTCCCTCACATAGTCGAGCTGGGAAAACTTGAAACAGTCACATCACAGACCACGAAACGGCGCTTTCGAACTCAATGATGTCTTCGCCATAATTAATGCAGTCCCGGCGATTGCCCTCATGTCCTACGGCTTCTACAACAAAGGACTCGTTCCTGGACTCTGTTTCGGTGCTGTGAGTCGACCCTTTTTGCCTTCCCACCGATGTCGTTTTTTTCTTCTTAATAATTGCCACGTGAATCGGCAGAATCAAACATCCGCCTTTGACTGCCCGATCCAACAGAAGTTTATTACGTCCGCAGGGTCTAGGAATTACGATGTTTGGGATGGCCTACATGTTTGTCCATGACGGCCTTGTCCACCGTAGATTTCCAGTGGGACCCGTGGCAAACGTGCCTTACCTGAGGAGAGTTGCGGCAGCTCATCAGGTACATTTTGCGCACTAATTAATCAAAATTTTTTTCTCTTAAAATTCTTAATTGTATGACTGATAGGTCATTTTATTTCAAATTTTGATTATGGTTTATAGTTTCATCACTCAGAGAAATTTGGGGGAGTTCCTTATGGATTGTTTTTAGGACCTCAGGTAGTTAACCACTGCTTAATGCATTCCTTTGTCCAGTTCTAATTTAAATAAAGAAAAAGAGTGAATCGCCTTAATAACGTGTGGTGCAGGAAGTAGAAGCAGCAGGAGGCACAGAAGAGCTGGCTAAAGAAGTCCAAAGAAGGATTAAACAATCTCAAAGAAATTAGGATTATTGTTTTGTGTAGAAATTTATGTGAATGCTGTTCCTTTTTCTTTTGTACTTTTCCTTTTCCTTCCCATGCATCCTAAAAGGGAAAACGTTTACCATTCCAATCCACAAGTCCAAAATCTGAGCAATATAGATGTTGATGTCTATTATGTTGGGATAATAAATCATAGAGTCATGATAGAAATTGGAGAGTTTAAGAAGAAAAACAGTGTTTGGTATAAAATTCTTAATAAAACCTTATAGTCTTACTAAGCTTCCCATCAGAAGTTGATACGCGTGTAGTTTGTTCTAATGTGAAAATAAATGGCATTAACTGAGTCGTTATGATCCTTAATTAATGGAGGATTTTCACTTGTTCAAGTCAGAACTTTGGAGGAACTGACGTGTGTTAAGATGGCATCAGGTAAATTGACTTCGCGTTCGAGACATAAGCTAACGCAGAGTTCAACGAAAAGCAGCAGCTAATTGAGAACAAAAAATGAACAAAGAAGAGAACCATTGCCGCAGTTGGTTTAGCAGTCAAGAGCTCTTGAACTGATTAATTATCTATCCGTTGTCTAAACATAGGAATAGGCAATTAAGTACACTGGCTATTGCTATTGCAGAAGGCTCTCCGTTAATTTAATAAGATTTAGATTAATTGGCTTAGGTCTGAGGTTTGCAAGAGATGAAAAGGCATAAGCTGAAGCATCTTTCTTTGCTACACCCGATAAAAACAACACTTTTTTGGACGATGCATGTTTAGCAAGCCTAGTGATTTTTTACCAGTAGATTTTGCTCTTTCTTTCCATTGGTAAACATCTTGAGTATTTACATAATCGGGTTACAAGGCAAACGTAGCACCTGGAACGACTTCCACATATCTCCACAACGCACTCTTGCCGCGAAAGTCTCATCAGAGGAAATAAAGCCTTCATTGACCCCAATGGCTTGTTTTTGCTATCACAAAATAAGAATTCCTTGTGGCTTTCGATGCTAACCATCGTTGTACTAGTTATTGATTGATCAAATTACAAATTAGTAAGTAATCACAGGATTATAAGCTCAAATCACCACGTGCAACCACTCCATCAGCAATTTGGTGAGGGGTCTTGTGATCAGATACAGTTCAGAGACTAAAGATAGTGACGAAAATAGTTCACTAAGTACGTGTTGCATTACATAGAAAACGTGGTCGGTCACATTTATATATGCAATGCAAAGTCCAAAACCGCCATGAATGCATCAATTTATGGAAATGTAGGTCGTGGGTGACTTATTTTGATAACTCTACGACTATGACACCTAGAGGCCTGCTTAGTGGCTGCCGTCATTTGGTTGCTTAAATCACACCGGCAAGTGCAATGGATGAGGAGAAAGTTCCATTTCTCCTTTCCTTTACTCAACCATTGACTGGTCACTTGTGGTATCTTGGTTTTTTCCTTTTCCTTTCCGTCTTCGTATGTTTATTTTAGATGATTAAGATTCTTATTTTTTTTTAAATAGGTTTCACGGCTTAAGACGAAAGAAAAAAAAAAAAAGTAACCCGACAACAAAACACTTGTCGAGTGTTTAAAGTGGAACGCTTGCAAGCAAGCAGGGAATTTTCGGTGGGCAAGCACGATGGCAAATTGGACAATTGGGGAAATAAGACGTGCAAGCAAGTGATTCTTTAAAGAGGGAGCTCGACACGTGTAAGGGCAAAAACGCACGGAACTCAGTTCCGTGTTGTTGGCTTTGCATCAAGAAAACCCATCCATCAAAGCTAACACCCCGTTTTTTTGACATTATACCTAGCCTCTTGATATTTGATGTAAATCATTAAAAATCTAAAACGTAACATATAGTACCTTATAGTAGAAAAGACGTTCTAATCAAACTTATGCATTTCAAATGACCACAAAGTTTATTAAATTGAACATAAATGAGCATTATTATTGTTTTTTTTAATTAAAATTTATATTTAATTATATTAAAAAAGGAGGTTACAATTTATGTCTTTGATGATAATAAATCATAGTTATTACTAATGATTTATGCTTTGATGTCTCCAAAGAAAGTAACATAAAATGAAGTCAAGAAGCAATTTATAGAGACCAAATATGTTCAAGTTAACTAAGAAGATTAAGATCAAGAAAGATTAAGGCAAAACAATTCTACAAATTTATTTGTAATCTTTCTTGTATTTTTTATTAGTTATTTTAATGATTTAGGGGCTCTTCATGTATAGACAAATCATGTTTTCAACTTAGTGCATAAATCTTTTGAATTTATGAAGAAGAATTAAAGTTTTGATTTCAAAGCAAGTCCTTTTAATCTTTAAAATACTCTTTGAAAAACTTGTGAAATTTTTTTGATCAAGTTTTGGTCAAAAGTGGGGCTTGATTAAAAAGCTGAATAATTGTAATCAATATTTCTTGAATGTGTTACAAAGTAATATATACATGAAAGGATTCCTAGAATATCTAATAGAATAGGGATGTACACAATCATGCAACTAATACTAAGATATACATAAATATACAATCAACCAATTATAAAGGTATACATAACTATACAATCAACCAATTAAAAACTATCCCACAAAATACTCTAAATAATTATTTCCTATCAAAAGTGCACAAATAATTATTTCAACTTGTTAATAAAGTCTTCAGGGGGACACTCCTTTTGTTAAAACATCAACTATTTGCTCCTTTAATGAGATGAAGGACAAGCATACCATGCCAATTTCCAATTTCTCTTTTATAAAATTCATATCAACTTCCACATGTTTAGTTTGACATGATGAATAGGGTTGTTTACAATCGTCATTATAACCTCATTATTATAGTGTTATTTCAATGGACCTTACCATTTTTTTAAGTCATCAAGAACTTTTTTTAACCAAAGCAACTCATATACCCTTAATGCCTAGATCTGGTTCTAATTTTGCAATTGATATTGCCTTAACATTTTTTTCCTCTTCTAGGAAACAAAATTTCCTCCCATAGAAACACAATATCCTGATGTTGATCTTTAGTCCACTATGGAGCTTACATAATTTGTATTTGTGTAGGCTTTTAATGTAATCTTGATCTCCTCTTTTAAATAAAGGCTTCTAGTGTAATCTTTTCTCCTCTTTTAAATAGTTGATATCTAATAATACATCATGACTACCTAAATATTTAAGAATGTTAAAGTAGTTTTAATTAACATTTTCTTGAATGATTTTTTTTGTATAATTTAATCCTTTCATCATACAATATTCCGATTAGACAAAGAGTATGAAATTAATGTCTAATCTATTTTTAGTCCAATCATATTAGTTCTCTGCCATTAGCTATTGATTCAATTAATGACATTTGTAAACTATTTGCAAAATGTCATTCTACTTTGGTCAAGGATTTCTAAAATTAATACTAATCGAGAACAATAGAATATTCTCCCTAATTAATTTAAGGTGATCACTCAATTACCTCCATATAATTCATGCTACATCCAATGACTACTGACTAAATTGCCAATTATTAGAATAGGTAGTTTATTTGGTAGTCATTTAAGATTATCGACTTAATGGTTATTTAAGACCAATAAGGACATTAAGAGTAAAGTTGAGCATTTCGAGGCTCAGTTAGTTGCCAGAGGGTTCAATTAAAGAGAAGGGGTTGATTTTAATTTTACCTTTTTTGTATCCTCTAAGAATGCGTTCAGAGCGATTATAGTAATAGTAGCTCGCTATGATATAGAGCTACATCAGATGGATGTCAACACTGTTTTCCTGAACGAGGAACTTTATGAAGACGTCTATATAGATCAACCTGAAGGATTTCAGGATCAAGGAGAGACTGAAAAGTTTGCGAGTTGAGAAAATCAATATATAGTTTAAAACAGGCCTCTAGATAATGGCATCTAAAGTTTGATGAGGTTTTAACCTCTTTCAACTTTGTGAAAAACAAAGTTGAAAGATGCTTATACTATAAGGTTAGGGGAAGCAAAGTTATCTTTCTATTACTGTACATGGATGATATATTGCTCTTGTCAAACGACTTGACCATGTTACATAAGGTTAAGCAACTTTTGGCCAAGCATTTTGACATAAAGGATTTATGTGAAGCATATTTTGTCCTAAGTATGTAGATTCACCGGGATAGATCTTAGCACTCATTAGGCCTCTCACAAAGTGCATACATTGAGGGTGTGCTAAAAAGATTTAATATGGATGACTGTAAACCAATTGCAGCACCTATATCTCATAGTGAGATATTATCTTTGGCACGTTGTTCAAAGAATAAAGTAGAGAGAGATGTCATGAAGAATGTTCCTTATTTTAGTGCGATTGGTGGTCTAATGTATGACTACGTGTGCATTAGACATTGCATTTGTTATTGGATTGTTGGGTCGATATCTGGCTAACCTAGATATAATGTTACACCACCATTACCATAAAGTACGAACCGGAACACCCTAAGGATATTCCAATACGTAACCTATGATAATAGTGCACTACGTTCAATTACAACATTCACTTAGCATGAAACCATCATTCTTTATTTTCTTATAAGACATTATAATGAAAAACACGATATTTGAAAACCCAAATTTCTTCTCTCATTTCATGAAACCAAATATTCACATTGATAGTTTTCAATATCGTCCGAATATGAACATCATCATATCCTAATACAAAATACACTATATGAAAGAGGAAATACAAAATAGATCTATCTAATCTTCCAATATCAGCTAACCAACCTTTGAGCTATTTCTTCTTTTCCCCAAAAGTACAAGACTATACTTCTTGTAGCGTCTCTTAGTAGCTAAAGTTATCTCTTGGTTCAAAAAACTCAATGTTGCAATTTTGGTGAGTTTTCTGAACTTAATGAAGTAACCATCATCGAGGATTCACTCAATTCATGCAACACATCAAACATATAACATATAATTCATATCTTTGCATTTTGCATAAATTATCATATATCACATTCTCACTTAAGGGTAAGACAATTTTGCATTTCAAACAATCAAATATACTTATTAAAATGTGTATGAAACGCTCATGTTACTCTTTTCCAATTATTACATTGTTGTGATCGAGTGCCTAAATTGTCCTATATTCATTGTAGATACTGGGCTCATTTATACTATCCCTTATCTGTTGGAGATACATGACTCATTTTACATATGGAGCCTTTGGCTCTTACTCACATTTGGAGCTTTAAGCTCATTTTTGGTGGCTATGCAGGTCACAACTCTCACTATCTAATCATGCATTCATGTATGGAATGCATCTCTCATAATTAATCAATCATGTCAAGAAGCATTTAGTTCGTCACATTCATATACAAGTAGCACTTCAATATCGCATTCATGTATAAATTCTTCGACCATCATTGTCTGACATCAACAAAATCAAATCACATTCAGATCCTCATTCAAAACATATTCTAAAGCAAACAATTAATTGCGTGAAACCGTCTAGGTTACTCACCGATTACTCCTAAAGCTATTGCCTCGAAGTTCCGACAACATCTTAATGTTGACGTTCAAATTGCTCCTCTATATCAAGCAATATACACATATCACACTTTTGCACAATTATAACTGTTTGTTAATGCACATGTATGTACATGAAATATGCACAACGCATATTCATGACAATCCTGGGTATCACTCTATTATTCTCATCACGTAAGCATTCATATTTTCAAATTCACCTAAGTATAATTTGTAAATAGGTTTATACCTCAATAAAATCATTAAAATTGAAATTCATAACTCATCTAGTCAATTCAGATTTTTCCTGAAACACACTTTCGGGTCTACTATGCACAATCAATCTGACAATGAAAATAAAGCGTTCTTCTATAAGAATATTCCCTATTGTCTTAAGTTTCTAATGACACCAAGATCATTCAATTTGGTCCAGTATTCTAAAAGTTATACCCCAAATAATTCGGACTATTCTTCAATTGTAACAGTATTCTGTACCAAATTTCAAGTCAGATTCTGGAATTCTAGAGATAGAATTAAAATTTGATTTCTCCAGAAAACTTGTAGCTCTATGTCTCTAGTTTAATCTAAATTAATAATCATTCCATTTAGATGACTACATATCATTATATTACCAAAAAACCAAAGCATGGTTAATGAAAATACTCCATTCATCAATTTTCCAGAACTGTTCATCATTTTTGTCCCAAATTTATCAATCAATCTCTCCCAAATAATTTTAGATGGTTACAATTTTTGGTGAAGGTGAATAAAATGTGTTACGAGCCTGTTGGTTCAAATTTCATGTCATTTGGAGGTCAAGAGAAGAAGTTATGAGCAAAAGATCGAAGGATATTCGCGTTTGTCAACTTTTAGTAAAGGTTGAAAGTCACGATTATGCACCAGCACGATTGTGAGATTCTAGTCATGATCATGCATTTTTCCATGATCGTGACTCACCAACTCAATAGAAAAGTCTGCGCTTTTCTTCCTTCTTCAGAAATGCTACAGTTCTTCATCTTCTTTCATTCTTTTTCTAAACCCAACCTTTCTAACCTACATTTTCCTTTTTTTTTCACTTCATTTTCGACTCTCATTCAGCTCTAATCATTCACAAATAACTCCGAAATCGATGATTAAGACACAACATCCAAAAACAGCACCCATTCATGCATGTTCTTTAAGTTTTTTGCACTTTCCAATTTTTCTGCATTTTCATCTTTTATTTTTCTGCACTTTAATTTTCATCTCTATTTTCATTTCACCATTTCAACTCTCATTCAACTCAACACATTTAAAAGCATATCAAAAACCAAGATTCAACACCAAATATAAAAAACATCAAAGATTCACACATTTTCACTTTTCTACACTTCACTTTCATTTTTGTGCACTTCCCATCTTCTGCATTTTCTTCATTTTCTTTCCTAAGTATCATTTAAAGCATTCATTCTCATCTCAAGACACCACCATATACCTATTCCTTAACTCTAAATTTATTTTTTGTTCATCGTAAAATCACCAAAATATTCACCATATACTAAATTTTCTCCAAAATTTTCTACACTCATGTCCTGCACGTTTTCATGGATCTTTCAACTCCAATAACCATTTTAACACTACCTCATAACATTTCGATCATCAAATCCAAAAAATCAACACATCAAAACTTTCATCCTATATTCATGGTTTTCATTAAAAATGTCCTTTTTTTTCATGTTGATGTAATGTTAATAAATTACCATTTTTGTTTCATACACTAACAACTCTAAAGGATTAACAAGATAATTATTTGATAAAACTCCAAAATCTTCAAAAAATCAAGAAGCCCTAATCCCTCATGCAACTACGTACATCATTATGGAGGTAGGCAGGTTTCAGTTTTCTTAAGGCAAATGAAAGAACAACAAAGTTGGGGCTAGCAAAAGATAGATGAAGATAAGGTTTAACTTTAGTAGAGGTCTGATGAAAAACTCTGTGTAGATGAAGAAACTCAAAGAAGAAAGTTACTGGGAAGATGAAGATAAAAGTATAGTAATTGGTCTTTCAAAGTAATTGTATGCTAAAACTTGAACTGGACAAGTGACACTTTTACTTATCTCACTTCTAAGGCTTCAACTAAGTTCTTATTGAACTAGCACCATAATTCCCATCTTTTTATTCCAATTATCTTTAAAATTTTCAATATCATCTTCTCACAAATTCTAAAGTCATCTATAAAAAAAATTCTTCAATATCATTTGATTTTTATTTCTATTTCCATCCATCAATTTACTTGCCAAGTGGCATTTTCCCTAGTCTAATAATACTCATCAATTTCAGAAATTCTTCAAAAATTCTAATTTAACAAATACACTCTCCAAATCAATTTTTCCATACATAAAAACCACAATTCTAAATAAATTCACATTTCACATATAAAAATCAATTATACCTGAAAAATGTCAATGAATGCATGTACAATTATTTTAATGTGCAAAAATTCAATATTCACATGTATGTGCATATCATATAATGCATGAGCATGAAATGTATTTTCTAATCTCTCAATAATCTCTCATATATATACTGTTCTAGCCTCAACGTGGGTAATGATATGTTACATATAAACTATTAGAATGCAGCCAAGTGAGTGTTAAGATACTTAAAAGGTACCAAGGATTATATATTGACATACAGATAAATCAACAATCTAAACCTATTAGGATATACGGATTATGATTTTGTTATGTATCTGGATAATCAAAATTTCACTTCAGGTTACATTTTCATGTTAACAGATCATGCAGTATCATGGAAGAGCATCAAACAAACACTAGTGGCTTCCTTGATGATGCATGCAGAGTTTGTAGTGTGTTATAGAATTGCTTCACAGGGAGTTTGGCTTAGAAACCTGATTTCTGAGCTGTTTGTGGTTGTTTTAGTTGCTAGACCCATTCGATTATATTGTGATAATCTTGCTATTGCATCTGACAACGTTTGTGAGAAAGCGATAGGGCGAGAGATTGTCTAGAACTTCTGAGATTATAGGTGAGTGAGATCCCTCTTCTTGGCTTCATCCTCTTCTCTTACCCAACCCTGATCCCCTCTTTCACCACTATCTACCCATGAACCGCAGACGCACCAAAAATCCACCAATGAAAACCCAAATCAAATGCTAAATCAAAACACCGACCCAAATACCATCCTTACCTCCTTTCATCAACATTAACACATTTAGATATATTATATGTGTAACCATCTAGAAACTTCACCTGTTTTTATTATGTCTATAAGAATTTTGGAAACAACCTCTCTACTAGTTAAGAATAAGGTTGCGTACTATTGAATCTCCTAGATCCTGCATATCAGTGGGATTCGTGCTGGGTGTTGATATTGTTCTTGTTGTTCTATATCTGTAAGAATTGTTAAACTTCTAATTATAATCTTTTATTACTTAGCTGTATATATCATTATAGTATATTGCTTACTATTTTCAATGTTTTATGTACTATTATTTTATTGTTAATAAAAATTAATGATTAAGAATAATAGTCAAATTAAATTTACTAAAATTTAATCTTATTAATATGTTAATTTTAGGTATGTTTGTCTTTTAATTTCCAAAAAGAAAATTTATAGAGTTTTTATACATTAACTATTTATTTAATCAAATTTAAAAATAAAACATTAGTCAAAAATATGAAAAAGCATATATAAATGTCAATTACAATTAACTTTATGATTATTAAGCACACTTATCATTAAAAAATTAACAAATTAATATTATTAATACATAATTCTTTAATTTGCACCTTTTGTGATGATTTAAAGGTTTAGATGTCAAAAGTCCACATCTAGCGACGAATTACACATTTGTTGCAAAAAGTTTGAATACTTACTGACGTTTTACGTTATCATCCCCAAAGGGTCGATGTTTGGTGACAATATGAGTAAACCGTCACAAAATTGGCCAATTTTAACGACAACTCTTGAAAATCGTTGGCAAATAATCGACTTTTCCAACGATTTACTTTAATTTTGATAAATTTGATACTTTTAGCGATGGTTTTTGTGATGGAATGATATACCATCGCTAAAAGTCTACATTTGGCGACGATTTTCAATTCGTCACCAAAAAAAGTAGCTAATAGTCTGTTCTGTTTTAATGTTATTTAATGAAAAGATTGAATTATAAGAAAAAAAAATCATATACAGAGAGGGTAGTTAAAATTACTTTGACATTCTTAAATATGTGAATAATCGTGATGTGTTGCTGGAGATTACAATCTTGACATATATATATATATATATAGAAACCTGAGTTACAAATAAAAAATAAGTTAAAAATAGTAAAGATATTTTAATCAAGTTGAATTTAATTGTAAATTTTGAAAATTTTATAATTAAATATGTAATATTTAATAAATAAAGATCAATATGAGATCTTATTAGGCATAACTTATATTTAATTAGAATTATTTGTAATTTAATTTAAAGTTTAATTGATATTAGAGTTTAATATCAATTCAATTACAAAAATGTCTAAAAACTTATTATAAATAGACTTAAATTCTAATAAAATTAGTATTCTTTTCTTAACTTTCTCTCCAGTAGTTATATAGTATTCTCTTGTTTTATGGATATTATTGGAGATCGAATACTGGTGTCGCTATGTTCAAAATTATTTTCAAGTTTCTTTTGAAAAAGAGACGGCGGCACATGGACAGTAAAGAATCCTAGCAATATTATTTTCAAGTTTGTTCTCAACCAGAGACGCAGCATGGTGTAGATAAACAGACACAGATACTTGTTTTGGCAGCTTTGGGAGGATAAAGAGATGAAGAAATAAAGAAACAAGCCTCAAAAACCAAATCGTCCAGGCTCAAATAAGCGATTTCAGCTCGCTTGCCACCTTGACATAAATGGATACGACAGGTCAATTTGCCAAAAAAAAAAGGGATATTTCCGAAATTCAGACTAATTATAAGAAGAAAACTTTGAAGTTTGTAACTATAGGTAATTTCCTATCCGCTATGTCCCCAGATTCATTATCCCTGTTACCTGCTCCATTATATAAGATTAGGGAACTACGTACATGGGCATGTAGTTAAGAAACAAGTAGACATTTCAGATACACAATTGACAAAGGTGTCTTGACATGTTGGCAGAGGTATGGCAGCTTAACATTTCCTGGGAAGCTTCCCCCAAAAGTAGGCTAGGGGATTTTAGTAAATATTAAAACCGATGCCCAGGACCCTGCCAAGATTTCAATTTGCTACTAACAAACAAGATCTATCAATAAACAGCCAAAAGAAATTAAGAAATCAAGAGAAACCAAACCCAAGGACCTACCATCCTTGGGGATCATGCGTTTTTTATATTATTCTTGTATTGGTATGAAGTCTAGTAGTCCAACAGAATAAAGCTCCTACTTACCAATCGATCCCGCACGTAGAATTATCCAAAACTTCAACTCTTTATGATATATTTAATCAGCCAAAACATTGACCAAATTATATAATCGTCTACAGCCGGACAATTTAGCTGGCATTGCCACCCACCCTCACACAACCTCGGTTGTCTTCTCTCTCACATCAATCATAAGCAAGTATCTCGACTTCCATACGATGCACTATATATAGCCAGAGAACGCAAGCTGAAGCAACTCACTCAACTTACTTACGGAGTTGCCATTCAAATAAAAGCGCTTATCTTGTGAGGAGAAGTTGAGCATATTGAACCATGAATAGCAGGATCAGTACTATCGCATATGCTGCACTCAACAAAAGCTTCACGAACAAAACAAGGCCAGCTCCGAAGAGGGGTCAGGTAAAGTCGAGAATAGCAGCAAGGGCCGTACACTCCACGATTTCTGTTCTTTCGAGAGCCTCTTTAATCAACCACCGCCATTCCCAGAGAAGAGCCTACTTGAGAGAAGCATAACAAGTTTATATGATGAAACGCTTGACCTCGCAGATCATCACTCTTCTAATGTAGATATTTGGATATGCGCATCGTTTTGTTTTCCGGGGTCCGGTTTGCTGCATTTTCAATCTGAGTTGTTCATTTGTGGCGATGTAACGATGAAGTTGTTGAGATCTCATTATACATCACAAATCTCTGTGCGATTCTTCGTAAAGTTTCCTCGTAACATCTATAAAGCTTCAAGTTTTGGTGGACAGCTGGTACAAACAGACGTATATACTTGATGCCAGAACCGATAATTTTTAAAATTAATAACGTAGACTATTCAATATAATATTATCAAGTATTCCAGCCAAATATATGATCTTCGAACTGTTGGGGAATAAAGTAAAGAATCAAAATTAGTAGAAAGAACGAAGGCATTACGGGAGAGAAAGTATATTACTTTTTTTTACTGCATTTAAAAAAAACAGCTACATCAAGGCCTAAGATATAGGCTTACAAATGAAGCAAATAATGGGAAAAGTGGCCTTGAATGATGGAAACGATCATCCACTCTCTCACAAATCATGTCATCTGTATAAATGTAGACAACTAAGAATTTACCATTATCATGCTTCTTTACATTCAGCGGGCTCATTTTTACTCATAACAAATCCTTTTTTTTTTAAATATGAGCCAACTTTTTTGTACTATGCTGGCAATGCTTGTTTTAGCTCATAAATAGCTTTTTTAAGCTTGTAGATTTTTGTTCTTGCCCATTAACAACAAAGCCATTAGGTTGATATACATAAACTTCCTCTTCTAACTCCTCATTTAAAAACATAAACTTCAGATCAAATTGATAAACGAGCAAATTCAATCTAGTTGCTAGAGATAGAAAATTTTCCATCGTTTCAAAGTGAGTAATAGGTGAAAAGGTTTCATCAAAGTCAATACCTTGACGTCGTGCGTATCTTTTAGCTACGAGTCTTGCTTTGAACATCTGTATGTTGCCATTTGCATGATACTTTATTTTAAACACCCACTTCAATCTAATAGGAGTCTTCTCCTCTAACAAATTAACCAATTCTCATGTTTGATTGTGCTCAATTTCTCTCACTTCTTCCATCCCTTGGTGCTTACCATTCTTCATTTTTAATAGCTTCCTCAAAGAATGTAGGCTCTGTCACATATAAGGCAAAGCTATAGTTTTCATAAATTTCAGCTAGCGATTGAAACCTCTTTGACGTGAGATCATATGTAAAGCTGGACGGGGAGCTTTGACGATGAATTGCTACTGTTACTATGTAAAGTAGGATTGTTGTCTGGTGAAAAAATTGAATTCCTAGTTAGAGATGTAGGAGAGTTAGTGCCACCAAAATGAGTTTCTAGAATTGTTAGTTCATATGGTTCTGTCATCGTAGGAGTGTTGTTTGGGGGTACTGTTGCTGCTACTTAATTACTTTTCTCCCATGTCTAGCTTGGTTCTTCATTAAATTGGACATCCCTACTAACAATCACCTTACCACTCACAGGATTATATCGCTTATATGCCTTGGATTAAGTGTTATAGCCTACAAAAACACATTTATATGATTTTTCATCAAGTTTAGATCAAGATTTAACCAAAGCATATGCTACGTAACCGAAAATTCGTAAGTGACTTGCCTTGGGCTTATGACCTTTCTATGCCTCATATGGAGTACACTTGTATACTACTTTATGGGATAGATATTCAGGATATAGATTGTTGTAGGTACCTACCTCTACCCAAAAACACTGTGGGATGTCTCTTTGCCTTCATCATGCTTCTACCCATCTCAATAATGGTATGATTTTTTTATTCCGACACACCATTTTGCTTCGTAACAAGTTGTGAGTTCTCTATGGATGTCGTTCTCCTCATGAAAAATATTGAATTCATTTTAAACAAATTCACCACCTCATTTTGCTTCTCTACCAAGGACTAAATTTCTTGAAATTTTTAAAAACTTGATATTTGAATCTTAATAAAGAGCAAAAAAAAAACGAACTCCCTCCTAAGGACTCAACTGACATGAGACCACACAAATCAGCATGTACGAGTTTGAGGTAAGTTGAGGCCCTCAAAGCCTTACTTACAAGAAATGTTGACTTGTTTTTTTTCCATACATACATCCTTCATAAAAGCCAAGATTATCAATTTTAGGCAACCCAACAACCCTGCCTTTATTGTCTAACAATTGTAATCCTTTGATATTCAAATGACCATACCTTAAATGCCATAACTTAGTTTATGCACTTTCCTTAGCAGCCAAGGTATGACTTTCACCACCAAGAGACACATCCAATGAAAACATTCTATTTGAGGCCATTTGAACATAAAAAATTTTCCTACTAGATTGCTTGTCATGAATGCTACAGGAATCGTTATCAAATATAAGAAAGTAACCTCAATTAACAAATATGCAACACTTAACAGATTTTGAACTAGAGAGAGAACATACTGCACATTATGCAGAAGCTTCATGTTCCCGTGTGTGATTTTGATAGCAATCGTACCTTTGCCTTTAACTTTGAATGGATTGTCATCTCCGAGTTGATTTTCTAATCCCTGCATCTCATCAAGTTCCTTGAACAACAACCACTTGCCACATATATGGTTGGAGCAATCACTATTAATAAACTAAATAACATTGGTCATAATACATATTAGAGTGAGCCATGAACAAATTGCTTTCATTTTATAGTGTCTCAATGAAGTTGGCATGCATCTGTTAATCTTTTTGTTTAATCCAATACTCAACCTCCATGTACCCATATCTTCTATAGTAGTGACATTCACGAGCAAATTAACCTTGTCCTCTTCCACGGCCATAGCCACGACCTCGACCATGATAACCTCCTCTACCTTACCCTCTACCTCTTATATTGTCTGACTTTTTATATGCTGAAGTTTCTAACTTGCCTTTAAGATAAGACTCCCCCTTTACTTCAAAAGCTTTTTTTTCCCAATTTTTCCACTAGACCTATTCAACCTATCTTCACATGCTAATAAATAACCCATCAATTCATCAAATTTAGAGGTAGCTAGGTCCTTGTCTCCTCAAAGGAAATAATAACATGATTGAATTTTGAGGTTAAGCTACTCAAAATCTTACCCATAATAGTTTCATTGCTCATATTGTCACCATATGACTTCATATAATTGACAACTCTACATATGCTAGAGAGATAATCTAGCACATACTCTTTCTCTTGCATTAACAATAACTCAAAAATCATAGGAAAGAGTTTGCAATTTTACCATAATTATTTTCTTATCTCCCAGGTACTCTTCTTTGAGAATTTCCCATCTTTATTTGGAGGTACTAGCTATTGTGATTTAGGAGAAAATACTATCATCAAGAGCTTACTGAATGAGGAACAAGGCCTTTGAATCCTTCTTTCAAGTGTCCCTTAGCTGCTGGTTAGGTTGTTTTGGATTGGTATCTTCCCCTTCTCTACCAAGTCCCAAGGTTCTTGAGACTTGGATATGGTCTGCATTTTCAAACTTTAGAAATGATAAATATGCCCTTTAAAATTTGGAATTAGTGATTGTGATTTCGTTATAGTGCCATTTGTTACCATGGTCAATTTTTTTTCTCTCCTCACTAGTGTTTGACATTTTAGTTGGCTCTCTTTAGTTTGTTAGGTGGAAAGAAAAACTAGTGACTTAAGTTTTTGTCTCTCACTTATAGGCTGACCTCAATCCTTACTCTTACTTTACTAATTCCCCATATGGATCTTTGATCTCTCCTTTTTAAAGTGGACCTAACTTGGTTATGGGAGAAGGAAAAGAGGTTGCCTGTGCTCTTCCTCTCTCAATTGCTCTAATACTATAGAATTGTTATGGAACAAAGTAAAGAATAGAAATAAGTAGAAAGAACATAGGTATTACAAGAAAGAAAGTCTTTTACTTTTTCATTGCATTGGAAAAAAAATAGGTACATCAAAGCTTAATATATAGGCTTACAAGTGAAGTAAATAATGGGAAACGTGCCTTTGAATAGTGGAAACATTCATCTGCTATCTCATAAAACATAATAGAAGAAATACCAAAAGACAAAGTATATTAATTGACCCACTTACTAACTGTTCCTAAAACAAAGGCAGTTACAAATGTTAAAGTATTCAACATGATCTGCTTTAAGACTATATATAAAAGTTGTTGAACTTTAAAAGAAAGTTAATTAATAATTTATTCATAATAACGTCCTTTAGATCTAATTATTGAAAAAAAATCTCCCACTTCTCTCTAATCATTGCCTACCTCTTCCTAATTCTCTTTTAGCTTCTTCTACTTAAAACAACTTTCTAGTTTCAATTTTATTTTTTTCTCCTTAGTTTTATCTATTAAATTTTTATTCATGTTCTCATCATTGGTACTGTTTTAGTTCTCTTCAAATTTTTTTCAAGTTTTGTTCTCATTCTAATTTTTTATTGTTTTAGTTTTTACTATGCTCAAACTTCCATCTTTCTATTTCTCTTTGCAAAATCAATTTTCTCCTCTAACTTTTGGCTTTAACTCGTATATCTTTTTAGCTCTTAGCTTAGTTTTCTCTTTCTTGCACTTTTCTCCTTCTTTTTTGGGAAAATTTTTTTGTATAAATAATCTTTCCTCTTAATGCAAACTTTTTTCTACTTTAGCATAATATCAAATTCGATAACTCCTTCTACTCTGACCTTTAGTTTGAATCATAAAAATGTCCCTCTTTTAGCTTTTATCCTTCTTATTTTTTAAAGAAGCATTAACACAACAAGTTTCACTTCCCCTGTTGTCATACCTTCTTCATCTTCTAGCCTTAGTCATTCATTTACTTTGTCTGCTGAGCTTAGCACCATTGCTTCTTCTATCCCAAACCTTTTAACCAAAAAGCTCTTTAGGAATTAGGTTATAGGAGTCTCCTCTCTTTTAGATAAGCCACATTTTTGTCTATCAAAACTCATATATATAGATGTTTTAAGAGTTTAGATAATTTAGTCATTCATTTTGTTAAATTAGATGATAAAAAGGAGTTATTATTTGTACTTATAGTCCTTGTAAGATCCAAACTCATATCTCTAAATAAGAATCTAAGGTTAATTATAAGTTTTAAGGATATAGCTATCAGATACAATGGTGAGATAGCGAAGAAACCATATTATAGGGGAATATGCTAAACCATCACTCATTAAGATATAATTTATCATTATTAAGCCAAAATTATAGACTAATAATTTTGAGATCTGACCTAACATAATTCAAATGGTTCAATAATTTTGATGACATTCTTGATGAGGATTCAAATGCATACATCACCAACTTATCATAGACCTGTGATACTTTTATACTTAATGGAGTTTTGAAAGAAGCCATTCATTTAAGGTTATTCCCTTTTTACATTAAGGGAGAAAGCAAAATCTTGGTTAAAATTTTTCCCTCCTACACTACAAGAAAAATGGAGTTTAGTGACGGAAATTACCGACGAAATTTGTACACATTCCGTCAGTAATCTTATTTAGCGACGGAATTTACTGACGAAAAAGTCATCGGAAATACAACCGTAGGTAAATTTACCAACGGAAATGATATCATCAGTAAATTTACCTACGGAATTACCGACGGTAAATTTACTACAGAAGAAAATTTTTCTATTAGAAAATTACTAACGGAATTGACTATTCCGTCAGTAATTACTGACGAAATTTTGTAAATTTACCTACGGTCGTATCTTCGACGACTTTTTTCGTCAATAAATTCTGTTAGTAAATTTACCTACGGAATTACCGACAGTAAATTTACTAAAGAAGAAAATTTTTCTGTCAGAAAATTACCAACGAAATTGGCTATTCCGTCGGTAATTACCGACGAAATTTTTTTCTGTCGCTAAATTCAATATATTTTACCAATGAAAAAATATTTTCGTTGGTAAATTTGCTGAAAACTGTTTTTTAAAATTTACCTGCAAAGTGTTTAGTTTCTGTAGAAGCCACCGTGAAGATAACTTCATTATTTCAAGTAAAAGAATTGAAATAATGAAATTCATACTAAAAAACTGAAAATAAAGAACTGAAATAATTTTTTTAAAGAGCAGACATTTCATCAAACACCTTACATGTATCAGAAATTTATCCCAATATCACAACTAAAATCACGTCTTGTCCCTTCTATCACTAATATTTATACCTTAAAGTTGTTTTCCAATCACAAAATATACAAATAAACGAAAGTAATAAGTACCCAAATTAACTTTCATCCAATATACGAAAAAACACGACAGTAGTTGCAAAAATACCTTTACCGAATGACACGATGACAATGGCTAGAGAAGACAACGTCGACGAGCAGAAAAGGAGTCCACAACAGAGAAATGGACTCTAAGACAACCGAAGATGAGATGCAGGAAGAAGGAAGAAGAAGACATATGTGGGAGGAAGATGTCGGGTAAGTTTGAATTTAAAAAGAATTTACTGACGGAATTATCGACAAAAATTCTTGTAGATAAACTCAAAAAAATTTATTCCACCAATAATACCCGCCTTTTTACCGACAGATATTTTATACCGTCACTAAATTTTTTATCGATGGTAATCTTATTCTATCGCTAAAGTCCATCACAAAATTTTCCAAGATGATTTTCCTCCTTATTTACCGACGAATATTAGTATCACCGCTAATTAATAAATTTTTCCGTAGATTTTACCAACGAAAATGAATTTTCCGTTGGTAATTTGCAACAGTACATATTCTGTAGCTAATTCTTGCTTCCCTCCGTATTTAGCGACGGATATTAGTACCGTCGTTAAACGAAAATTTTTCTGTCAATTTTACCAATGGAAATGGATTTTTCGTCGGTAATTTGCAACGATATAGTTTCCGTCACTAATTTTTCGTCCCTAATTCTTCATTTTCTTATAGTGCTGGATCCATTAATACCTAGAATAAGCTTGCTAAGAAATATTTAGACAAGTATTTTCCCCTAACATGAATAGCAAGACTCAAGAATGACATCTTCTCCATTTAATAAATAAAGAGTGTACATCATATAAGACGCAAGAGAGATAAAAAGGAGTTATTAAGAAATAACTGAAATAATTGACTTAATTTAGGATTGCCAATTAAAATAATTCACAACATGTTGACTTATCCATCCAAGTAGTTGATTGATGCATCTTCAAGTGGAACTTACATCTTTAAAATTCTTTAAAAATGACGATAGCTTATTGAAAATATTTCCATAATTAATTATTAGTAAGGGAATTTTAAGTTAAAACCAAAATCAAGTGGTATTTATAATGTCAATGTGATGATAACTTATAAGAGAAACTAAAAACTTTAAGCAACAAAATCGACATTATGATTTAGTAGCTTAATCAACATGAGTGATGAGATATGATATTTGTGGTGATGGACACTCTAACCATGAATGTCATAGACATAACAATATAAGATAGTCTATAAAGCCAATTAATTTTATGGGGAATCGATTTCAAAATAACTCCTATATTAACACTTACAATTTATAATGGAGAATTCATCCTAAATTTTTATGGGAAAATTAAGGATAAAAAAGAAAAATGCCTTTACTCAAATTTCAATAGCAACAGAAATCAAAAAGGATTTTAATTTTTATAGGGCTCATTATAAATATCATTATAACATCCACGGCTTACTTCTGAAGTACTAAAGCATCCCTACGAAACTAAAAAGCTTTCATCCATAACTTAGAAATCAGATTAGACAACTTGCTAAACTTATCCCTAAAAGGTAGTTTCCCATTTCATAATTCCTTATTGTTGTTGTCATAGTCACTATTTTTGCCCATCATAATATAGATTATGATTTTAGGCCTTAATGAGGGAAAAAAGGGCTTATGAATGAGAGATTATAATGCCTTGTATAAGGTGAGCATCAAATTTTTATATCAAGGAATGAAAAGATTAGATAACTTGTAAGCTTATAAAACTTGAGTATTAACCAACTTATAACTAATTACTTTTAAACTTGTGATTTTATAAAGTGCAAAATAAAATCATTATTAGATTAATCTAGACTTGCACTTTTACAGATTGTTATAAGGTTAGTATTATTAACTTTTTTTTACATAATTTTATATAAATTTAATCATATTGTGAATGATTTTAGTAAGAAAATAACATCAATTGTTTATAAATTTTGTAAGTTTATTTTGAGCGTTTGCTAACTAACTCTTTTACGAATTATTAGTCATTGCATATATTTATATTTCTATTTATTTAACCATGTAGGTATCCTAAAGTAGTTCTGAATAGATATGTGCATAATAATTATAGGTAAATAATTCCATTACTCACCCCTTTCTATAGTTGTGAACTTATATAATGTGGAATTTAATATAATGAAAAAAAATTAAATTAAATTAGGCTTCACTTTAAAAAGAAAAGAAAATATATTTCTCTTTTTAATGAAGAAATGAAAATTATACTTAAAAAGAGAACTCTATAATTTATCTTTAAGGAGATCATTGTGAATGACAACCATGTTTTCTTCAACCTTTATCTACCCCTCCTTAGCTCAAAGTAGCTTATGTGGCTAACTTGAGACTCTATGCTCATACTTTATTCGTATCAACTGTAACTTCAATCATTCTCACAGTCTACTATTTAAGAGTCATCACCATTCCTGAGCTACACCATGAAAGATAGCAACCATTGACAAGCCCCTATCCTATAATGACTAGACGACCTACCTGGCACTTTATGATGACTCTCCAGTTGATATCCAAGTCAGCTGGAAAGTTCCTGTGAAGCTAAGCCTATTGCCTTGTTAAGGAAAAGCTTTAATTAACATTAAGAAATGTAAGCAGTGGAATTTTATTTTTCAGTTTATTAAAATTTTTGACAACATAATGACTTATTTTGATATCCCAAAAATTTCAAAGTCTCTATAAAAGTTCAAAACACTTCTATTATCACATCCATTTCTCAACTCCAAATTACAGACTTCAAATCTACTCATATGTAGTCTTAAATAGTTACATTAATAAAATTTGAAAAGCTAAAAATAAAGTCATGCATTTCATTTAAAAACCTGTATACACATTCATTCTTTATACAAATGTACTTTCCAAAACATGTTCAAAGATATGCAATAGTTCTCAAAAATATGTACAAGACAAAATAAAAATGCCTACACAGCATCACTTGGTGAAATTGACTACTGGCGAGGTGGAGTCCTTGCTACTGAAGCCTCTGAGCATTCACTCAGGAGGTCTTGTTTAAAAATAGAAAACAAAGGGTAAGCTAAATGAGCTTAGTGAGTGTTATAGGTTTCCAATAAAAACATTTATATAAATATTAACCTCCATAAAAGAAAATAATTTATTTTCTTTTCAAGTAATAACCAATGTTCTTATAAAACACATTCTTTTCTTTTCATAAGATCAATGCATATGTAAAACAAAACATATATATTTTTCTGAGATCAAGTTCTATTTTTCCTATAAAGTAAATAGCGATGGCAATCAATACTTTCATGAACTTTCTTTTTAAAACATAGCCTAGCCTGTCACTAATTTTCTTTGCCATGTGGTACCCTTAGGTGTAAGGCCACGAAGCTAGCTCCGCATCGCTTACCCATGCTTGGATAACCTCTACATACTGATTGTTATGAAGCTAGTTTTGCATCGC
>JANZLD010000236.1:56897765-56909281 GCA_026413575.1 Erythroxylum carthagenense
ATCACTAACACACCCAATTTAATCAAACTAAGCCATAATCACTTAATTATCATAATTCATGCTTAATGACATCATAACAAAAATTCGGGGTCTAACATTGTTAGCCCAAAATAAAGTGCTTTCATTAAAAACCTTCAAATAGAGGATAACATTTTGCTAGCTCAAGAAATTCTTAGGAATTATCACTTGTCCAATAACCATAAGAGATGTGCTTTTAAAGTGGACCTTCATAAAGCCTATGATTCAATACAATCGGAGTTTCTCATGAATGTTCTAGTAGCTGTGGGCTTTTCTAGAAAATTCATTGATTGGATTAAAGAGTGTATATCTTTCCCTTCATATTCGATTTTTATCAATATATCTCCCACAAAATTGTTTAGAAGGAAGTCAGGTCTAAGATAAGGAGACCCATTATCCCCATTACTTTTTATTATCTGTATGGAAGTCCTTTTTAGGAGTTTGAATGCTAGTCTAGATGGTAACCCTTCCTTCAAATATAATTGGAGGTGTAAAACTCTTAAACTCACCCATCTCTTATTTGCTGACGACCTTATGTTGTTTTGCCATGCTGATTTGAATTCAGTACAATCTTTGCTAGACTATATGCGCACCTTTTCATAGTTATCTGGACTGGACATGAACCCTTCTAAAAGTCAGTTTTTCTTATATCATGACATGAATTATTTGACTCATCAAATGGAAATGATTTTGGGACTCAAGAAACGTAGTCTCCCCGTAAAGTATTTGGAGGTACCTCTCTTAATAGGAAGGTTGTCTATAAGGGATTGCTTTCTCTTATTAGAGAAGATTGATGCTAGGATAAACAAATGGACCAATAAAAACCTATCTTATGCTGGTAGACTTCAATTGGTGATCTCTGTGCTTTCTTGTTTTCAAGTTTACCGGTGTACACTTTTTATTCTTCCTTCTTCCATCCTAAGGAGATGGATGGTAGAGGCAAAAATTAGGATTAACGATAAGGTTAAATGGGCTAACATTTGTAGACCTAAAAGGGAGGGGGTTTTAGGGATCAAACACTTACCTACATGGAATAATGTACTGCTATAAAATAGGATCTGGTTTTTGTTTAATGACAGTAAAGCTATATGGGTAAAGTGGGTTCACTCTATTATATTAAGAACGAAAAATTTCTAAAGTGCCCAACCTACTAACAATAGTTCATGGAGTTGGAGGAAAATATTATCTGTGAGGGACAAAATAGGGAATCAATTTAGATTTAGGATAGGAAATGGTAATTCTACTCTTTTATAGCAGGATCCTTGGCATCTAAGAGGAATCCTAAAGCACTTCTCTACCCCAAGAGTGATTAATGGGTCAGAATTAAATATGATAACAAAAGTTTCAGAAGTTATCAGAAACAATGAGTTGCGTTGGCAAGAGGCAATGGTTGAGATTTTTGAAAACCTAGAGCCCATTCAGTACCAACTGAATAGCTCCAAACCTGATTGTCTAAAATGGTGAGCTAGCCCTTCTAATAAGTATACTAATGCTTCAGCCTACAATTTCTTGAGACCCCCAATTTAGAGAGTCCCTTGGCATAAACTGGTTTGGCCTAAAAGGAACAGTCCTAGGTGCTCCTTGCATACTATCGTTGGCTTTCTTTAGAAAGTTGCAAACAAGGAATAGACTCCTTTATTTTCATACCCTAAATCATTGTTCTTTGTGCTCTATGGATAATGAAACTATAGAACATTTATTCTTTGAATGTTCCTTCTAAAAAACTGTTTGGGTACGTTGCCTTAATCATTTACAAATAAGCCTTCCAAATCAGATAAACTTCCATTCTATCCCTAATTGGTTAATCTATGCACCAAATTTTCAAGCCTGTGACCTCAATATTTTTTCCTATCCTCCTTTCAGTTACCGTTTATAACCTTTGGAAAGAAAGGAATTTATGAACCTTCAAAAAGAAGCCTTGGATTTAGGGAGCTTAAGCTCTAGAGTGATCTTCCAAGTTATAGAACATCTCAGTTCAAACACCGAGAGAAGGTAATGGTAGGGGTAATTATTTACTAATAATATATAAGTAGTTTTTGTTTTCAGGCCTGTAAAAGGGAAGGTATCAAATCAACCTCTAGAAACAGAAGGGAATCCAGTCATCGGACAAGTTTGTGTCCCCAATCAGCTAAGCAAGCAGTTGGTAGGCAAAAGACCTTTACTGAAACATCAATGATGCTTACGCAAAGATGCTTATAAACTTAAACAGCAACGAAGCTTCATCTTTCGTATGGAACCATAACAGACAATTGTAAATAGAGGGACACCATTAGTCCTTTCATCTTAGGTAGTGAAGCATATAAGTGGATCCTTTCTATTTGAAGAGTGATCAATGGTATTATAAAATGTGTGTATTGATTTTGTGAACTGGGATGATGATGTAGATCCTTAAGGTTTTTGGTAGGAAAGTCCTATAGGCATAAGAAGGTTGGTTTAAGAGGCAATGTTGCTTCCTTAAGCGATCCCCTCAGGTTTGCCCTTATTGGTGGGCAAGAGACTACTGTTTTGGTAGTCTCGAAAGATGTACATAAACCTTTATTATTTGTATAAAATTAATTGAATTACTAAAAAAGAAGATTTCCTAAGATTTTGATTACTCTCTCTCAAGAATTAATCAAGCAACCTAATTGAATTCGATAGTTATAGATTTGTACTCTCTCAATTCACAAAACTACCCCTAACTTATTTAATCAGATCTGAAGCAATCCTATAGACAATTAATTTCACAATTAAAATCTCTCTTCAGTTGATCATTAATATGATAATTGTGGATCTGTTAAATTCAATGTTTTGAAAACCAAACTGAGTCGGTTAGCGGACTGGAGAATCGGTGACCTGGAGCATGAAACGGTCCAATTGAGCCCTTATTTTTTGTGAGTGATTGGCCGTTCATTTTGCGGTCGGACCAATAAAAATCGCTAAACTGGTGAAAGAAAGGACCGGCCGGTCCCTTTAAATTGCCTTGATTGTGATGATTTCAACTTGAATGAATATTATGATTAGTGATCTTTTTTTAATCTTTTTGATGAGATATAACTAGTGAGCTTTGTTATCTTATTTTGTGTTATGTTTGGTAAACTTAAAAAAAAACTTGTATATTTTGATGTTTGAAGGTTTTAGTTAAGTTTACAATTAGATAAATAAATAATTAAATAGTATGTTTAAAAATTATCTTATATATATAATATATAAAATAAAAATTTATATATTTATTAATCACTAGTTCGATCACAGTTAAATTCCGATTGAACCACTTATCCTTGAATCAGTTGCTTCTCCGATTCAATCACCAGTCCGATTTTTAAAACATTGGTTAAATTGCTAACTCTCATTGCCCACCTTAACACTAATTACTTGACTCTCTCTCTCGATTTATTATCAAGTATATGCATGATAATTACCACAAACATTCAAAGATATATTGAAATCAACAATAAATAAGTTTCATAAAATAATTCCTAATCTGGATTTAGAAATCCATAAATATGTTATACATGATAGAAATTTAATTACACATCAAGGAATATGAAGGAAATAAAAGGAAAAGAGTAAAAGTTGTTTGAACCCTTGATCTGAAATGTTGAAATTTCTTGAAGCTCTTTTTGATCTCCTTTGATATGTTGGATGCTGCTTTTTTTAATGTTTTTCATGTTCTTATATAATGCTTTAAGGTTCTAAGGTTATGTCTAGGATTTCTCCATTTTGTTCGTTTCCAAAAATAGCCCCGACTAAAAAATTGAAAAAAATTGCACCTGGAAAACTCCTGACACAATTATGTGTTGGAGGCACGATCGTGCCTCATGTTGCTCTTTCTTCTTTGTTATGATCACTTTCCCTATCACGATCGTGATAGAGAGCCATGTAGTCCATGCTATGCTATCACAATCATGCTCTTTATGGATGATCGTGACATCCTTCATGCATCCTACGTTTTCTTTAGTCTTCAATTTACTGATTTCTAGCACTCACAAACATATATAACACCTCTTAAAACATAAAATTAAGATTAAACTCATACTCTAAACCACACAAACACTTAAAACATAAACAAACAATTACAATAACATAATTCTAAGCCTATACATATGATAATCATTTAAGAAACACTTAAAAACACATTAAAACACCTAGAAAAACATACTAAGTTCTACACCTAGCAACATCCCCCCACTTAAACTCTTGCTTGTCCTCAATCAAAAACAAAAACAAAAACAAGAACACAAACATGAACATGAACAAAACACAAAAACACATTATAATAATACAATGGCATCAAATCTTATGGAATCAATTTAATCATAAACATCAAACATTCAAAATGTGACAACATACTAATTTATTCTTTTCATGTTTAAGTACTTTGAATTGAATATACATATCAATCAAAATATTAAAACCCTATTCATACACCTATGGAACTTGTAAGTATGCATTTATAATTAGTGATCAGTAAAAAAGGCAACTATCACTAAGTATCTGTTCATGAAAATTTCTTGTTATTTTTAAAAGACCAGTAGGCTTATTTATTTTAACATAATTTCTTAGATTTTATTTAACATTAAGCTAGTATTGGATGCGAAGGCAAACACCTTATCATGACTATCTCCTGGTTACTCAAGTAGGTCACGTTTTTTAGCTAGTTTGGATGGAGCATCATTCTAGCCCTTTGATGTAAAGATAAACATTTTTTTGTGAATGCCCCGGTTACTCAGCTATATCATAATCTTAACTAGCTACTAGCTTTATTTGTAACTTAATTGCTATTAAAAAGGGCCAGTGGAATAAAATTTTATTTAATTTTTAGCTTACCTTATTTCTTATTAGTTAATCAATCTCATGAAAGCATTCTAACAATGCTAACCAATTCAATTGACTCTAATTGTAAATGTATACAATAAGTTTCCTAAAGTGAAAAATAAGTTTCATATCCTAATTATCATACAGAGTCATCCTAAAGATACTTAAAACGAAAAATTCACAAGGTACCATACCTTAATAATTTAAATGACCATGTTCAAAGCTAAACTAATTCTATTAAATTCTCACCATTAACACATTCACACAAAGCATGCATCACACAACAAAATATTTAAACAATATAAAATGCACATGCAAAGTTCACACACAAATGACATGCCACTGTATAAACACCCCCACACTTAGATGACATATTGTCCTCAATGTGAAAACTAAAAGACTCCTTGAATAGTGAAATGCTTCTTTATCTTCTTTACTTTGAAAATCTTAAACTACTCTCTAATTCATAAATTCAATTACATTATTTTATTTTTTATTCTGATTGATTGCAGTTGATAGCAGGTGACCACCGTTAATTAACTATAAATCATTTTTCATAAACAATAACCAAGTTCTTTAGTGTAAATGGATTCACAATAACTTTATAAAGAACATTAATGTGTGTAACCTAAATGTGAATATGCTTATTCTTCTAAAAAAGTTATTTTCAAGATGAGGGAAAGATTCAAACCTAATTTCATTAATCTAATTAGAAATGGTGAATCCCCTAGCTTTAAGCAAGATAACTAGCTATCTATAGGTCTTTTGGAGAAAATGGTAAATGCTTCTGTTAAGCAAGTTTTATCTAATAATAAGACTCTCAAGTTTTATATAAGACACAGATTTTATCTTGTAGTACCAAGGTTACCGTTCCCACAAGGACTATAGACACTTAATAATTGGAATCTAACTTTTTCTAAGGTATTAAGAATTGATTTGAAATAAAATAAATAACATAAATAAAAACAATACAAGTAAACAATAAAATAGTTAAACTACCAATGAAATTAAGATATATCAAAGTTGAAGACTTAGGAATTATTTTATCCTTATTTTGTTCCCTTAATCTTATTGATTCAATTTATGTTTGATCCAAGACATCTTGAAGTTTTGATTACTCTCTCTCAAGATCTAATCAAGTAACCATAATTCAATTTGATAATCATAGAGTTGTAGTCTCTCGATTTACAAAACTAATCCTAACTTATTCAATTAGATCCAAAGTAATCCTATAGATAATTAATTTCAGAATTAAGATCTTTTTTCGATTAATCTTTGATTTAATAATTATGGATCTTTTAAATTGGAAACTCTTGTTGCACACCTTAACACTAATAACTTAACTCACTCTCTTGATTTATTATCAAGCATATGCATGAAAATTATCACAAACATTCATCAATGTATTGACTACAACAAGAAATAAGGTTCATAAAACAATTCAAGAATAATCTCTAAGAGGGATCTAGAAACCCATAATCATGTTAAACATTTAGAAATCCACATAAACACTAATGACAATGAAATAATTAAAATAAAAGAAGGAAAAACTAATTTGTGTCATAATCAAAAACTCTGGAAAGTTTGTCTTGATCTAAAAATCTAAAATTTCTCTGAAGCTTTTCTTGATGTCTCCTTTTGATCTTCTTTGATATAGTGGTTGCTGCTTGTTTTTAGTGTTTTCATGTTCTTTTGTAATGCATTAGGGTTATAGGGTTGTGTCTAGGATTTCCCCACATTTTTTGGTTCCAAAAGTATCCTTGAACCCTCAAAATATTTAAAAAAAACTTGCATCTAGAAAAGCCTCTATCACAATCATGCTTCACGTGATTCAGCCTGTCTACCATGATCATACTCCCACGAGGACTATAGACACCTAAAAAATTTGAATTGAACTTTGTCTAAAGTACTAAGAATTTGATTTAAAATAAAATGAATTAACAAAAATTAAAAAATAATAAACCAAAACAAATAAGCAAATAAACAATTAAGTTGCCTTTAAAATTAAGATTGATTAAAGTTAAATACTTAGGATACTTGGGAATTATTGTATCCTTATTTTGTTTCCCTTAATCTTGTTAATTCAATTTATGTTTGATCCAAGATATCCTAAAATTTTGTTTGCTCTCTCTCTCAAGATCTAATCAATCAAGTAACCCTAATTGAATTTGATAATCATAGAGTTGTAATCTCTCTATTCATAAAATCACTCATAACTTATTCATTTAGATCTAAAACAATCCTGTAGATAATTACTTTCTTGATTAATATCCCTCTTCGAATGATCGTTATTTTGATAATTGTGGGTCTATTAAATTGTCAACTCTCGTTGCATATCTTAACACTAATACCTTGACTCAATCTCTCAATTTATTATCAAGCACATGTATGACAATTATCACAATCATTCATCAATGTATTAACTTCAACAAGAAATAAGGTTTATTAAACAATTCAAGAACAATCCCTAGTAGGGATTTAGAAACCATTGTCAAGTTAAACAACTTAGAAATCCAAATAAACATCCAAGACAAAGAAAGAATTAAGGGAAAGTAGGAAAAAGTAGTTCTGTCTTGATTTGGAAATTTGAAATTTCTCTGAAGCTCTTCTTGAGGACTCATCTTGATCTTCTTTAATATAGTGGCTGCTACTTCTTTTTGGTATTTTTCATGTTCTTTTATACTTCATTAGGTTCTAGGGTTGTGTTTAGAGTTTGCCCACTTTGTTCAATTTCAAAAATAGCCTCGAACTAAAACACAAAAGCTTGTGTCTGGAAAATCCTCTATCACTATTGTGACTTGGAGTCATGATTGTGCTTTACATGATTCAACCTCTCTGTCACGATCATACTCCCTTGCCACTATCATCACATCATTTATACTTCCATCATCTTGCTCATTTTTCAATTTCCTGATTTCCAACACTCATAAACACATCAAACACCTCCTAAAACATAAAATTAAGATCCAATTCTTGCTCTAAACCAAACAAACACTTAGAATATATACAAACATTAACAATAACACAATTTTAAGCCATTACACATGAAAATCATCTAAGAAATAGTTAAAAACACACTTAAACACCTAAAAAAACATAATATAATCTACACTTATCAGCTTCAGCACTCATACCACTAATTCAACAAATAGCAATAATTGCAGAAGCTCTTTCAAAGAATGAGACTATCATATAAGCATCAATCCCCAATCCACTGAAATTAGAGATTATTCTTGTAAATATCAACACTAATAATGAAAAAATTAAATGGAAGCACATTTCCAATGGTATCTTCACTAACCAATCATGCAAAAAGGTTCTTCTTAACAATATGGAAACTCTTCCTTGGCCTAAAATTATTTGATTCAGCCATCAGTAACCATGAGCTTCAACCACTCTAGGCTTGCTATAAAGAACAAACTACCAACTATGGACAAATTAGAAAAGTTTCTGCACTTCACAAACCAGTGTATTCTTTGTAAAAGGGTTGAGGAAAGCACAAATCACTTATTCTTTCAATAGATTTTTGATGTTGTAAATTATAAAAAAATGATGTACATATGCGTTATTATTGATGCCCTTATTGACTTGAACAGTCTTAAAATTTAGTGTGCTACTTTTAAGCATCCAAACAAAACAGTTAAATGATGCTTCTTCATATCAGTATCTACTTTGGTTACAGTTATTTGAAATGAAATAAACAATAGCATTTTTCAAAAAAAAAAAAGTACCTCTCCAAGGAGCAGTTTTACAACCAACAAGTGCAACTTTTTAGAAATCACATTATTATTCACAAGCATAAGTTTCAAGTCATGTAGTACTCATCACCAATTTAAATGTGTAAAATTCCTTTTCATTAAGTACAATAGGTTGTAATCCTCTTTAGTATATGGTCATCTTGTCCTTGTAATTTGTAAGTTGTTATGTTATTGTACACCTTAATTATCTTTTATGGCTTAATTTAATTTATCTTTTCCTTAAAAAAACATTTTTCGTATTGTATATACCTAGTTTTCCTAAAAGAAGGACCTCTTAGTGGACTAAATTTCAAATAGGATATAGGTCTATAAAAGAGTTTTTACAAAATTTGTATTCTTCAAAAGATAAATTTAACTATAACTTTAAAAATAGTTAGAATTTAATATATTTATTATAAATTATAATAAGTGTTAAATTTTAATTTAATAAAATTAAATAAGTAATTCTGATAGTGACAAATCTGTACAAAGCTCTAATATATTGGAACTTTAGTTTGAGCCATTACTTTTAGGTTCTTTATATCATATGGCCTTTATGGGTTAAAATAGATTTTCTATGCTTGCAATTTTTATTAGATTTGAACTTTTATTTGATTGAGCTTCAGGCTTTTAACTGAAGCCTTTTAAGCTGATTTAGCCTTTAATTTAATGTACTTTTGGCTTGTTATATTTTAGGTTTGTTTTTTTTTTTCATACTTTGGTTCGATGAGCATGAAAGATCATGTTTTCAAAACTAAAGATACTCGATTTAGCCTCCTATATCTAATTCATGAGTTTTAATTTAAGCTTTTTAAACTCAAGATCCTTGTAGTTTTAAGCCTTATAGTTTTTAACTAATAAACTTTAGCTTTGATTTTTATGGTTTTGTGCCTCTAACCATGGACTTTTAAGGCACTACGTGCCTTGATTTTGAGTTTAAGTTTTTGGACTTTTGAGTTTTAGGTCTTATGGTTTTTTGAAATTTTGGTTATGATTGTCTAAAGGTTTAGCTTTTTAAACTTTAAAGCTTTGAAGTCTTAGATTCGGCTTGGGGATGACATTTATACTTAGATATGACTCAGCTTGACCCGATATCAATAGAATCAATTCAAGTTAATCAAGTTTTAGGTTGGTCTGAACTTCTTTTTTATTTTTAGGTTTTTGTTCGAGTTCAGGCTCAGACTCTACAGTCCTAATTAATCCAAAACCCAAATGTGTTAAGTGAAAATGTCATTTTCAAATTAAATTAAATTTTAAAAATAATCAGGCTTACCCTGGACTTAATTTTTTAGATATTCAAGCTGTGAGTATCAAGCCCATTCGATCCTCTAGTCAACTCTAGGCCCTTAAAAATATTTTGATCCAAGCTCGAGCTAAGAGAAGTTTGAGTCTAACCTGACTCAATGTCGTGCCTACTTTAGCCTTCATTTTAAGTTTCTAGATTTTAAAGTTTAGGTGTTTAGATTTTAGATTAGAGACTTAGCTTTACTGTTTAACTTGTTAGGCATAATAATCTAGGCAACCTAGACTTGTAACCATTGAATTTTTTAATATTTTTTAGTTTAGAGCACCAATTTATAGGGGGATAACCAATCCTAAAATATCCAACTATTTAGGAATTTTCAATTTAGTACCTAAGCTTTTAAAATTTTCAATTGAGTGACTAATCTTTTAAAACCTTAAAATTTTAGTTCAAAACGTTAATTTTATTAGTCTTTACTTATTTGAATAACAAAATCTTCGTTATTCATGATAGGGGTCCACCTACAAAATTCTCTCTTCTCTAGTCTATTCATGGCCACTTGGCCACTATTTTTTTAGGTAAACATCTAAATGTCATGAACATCAAAGATTTCATTAGCTAAATCAATAAATTACTAATGGAACTAACATTTTGAACTGAACTGTTAAGGAAAAGGTTGACCACTTAATTTAAAATTTTAAAAACTTGGGCATTTAAATTTAAAATTTTTAAAAAGTTTAGGCTCTTTAGAATTGGTTATCCCTTTTATAGGATTCAAATGACTTTATGATGGGTTCTGTGACTTGAAAACTTTTAACTTGTACTAGTCTTTTACCTTATAAAATCTGACTTTATTAACAATTGTAAGAACAATTTTAAGTTAGATTCAGTTTTATGCCACATTAAAATTGAAGGGTTTGAATTGGAGGATCTCATTGGGAATTTCCTATTACATATTTAATAAATCAAAATTTTATAGCACTTTTCTCATTTATAAGAATTCAATGAAATTGATACTTTAGTAGTCTTTTATTTTTTTAATAAAATTAGACTTTACTAATAAACTTAAGTTAGATTTAGCTTTAAGCCACATTAAGTAGAATGGATTGAATCAATGTTATGAATATCATACCGAACTTTGTACTGGGTTGAATTTTGATACGGTATTATATCAGTACCGATCAATATCAGATATCATTTTAGGTAATTTTTAAATTTATGAAATAGTCCTTGAATTTGTTAAAAATTACAAAACAGTTCATTAGTATATTTTATTGTATACTTTATAATTTTACATCAACCATGTCTCCAAAAATCATAATAATAAAAATTTAAAATAACAATAATTTATTTATTTTTATTAACAATAATTTTCACTTAGAAATAATAACTACAATTAACATGAAAAAGATCATTTAAGCATTGTATAAATGTAAAATTAAGAATATAAAATATTTAAAATATTACAATTTCTTCATATAATAAATAATTATTATATCAAAACATCAAATAAAAAACAATAAAAATCCTTAACTCTCTAAATATTACAATTTATAACAAAAATTCATAATGAGGAAATAACCAACTAGAAATGAAACCTTAAACAAAAACATAAATTATTTCATTTACTATCAATTAAATATATATTATTTAATATATTAATTATTAAAATAATTTAAATAATTTAATATTATAAATTTAATTAATTAAAATTAATTATT
>JANZLD010000236.1:56914659-56931374 GCA_026413575.1 Erythroxylum carthagenense
TATTTAAACCATATTTAATCTCAATTACACTTCAATTAACCACTAACACACCCAATTTAATCAAACTAAGCCATAAATACATAATTATCACAATTCATGCTTAATATCATCAAGTAGAAAAATTTTGGGGTCCAACACTTAGACCCAGTTTTTCATGTTTATAAGTTGGGTTGTGTACATAACCAGCCAAACCCTATGGGCGCAAATGATCTAAAGAGGGCTTTCTTCTATTCCATAACTCATATGGAGTGGCCGGTACACTTTTACTTGGCACACGGTTAAGGATATAAGTTGTCGTGGGCAACGCATCTCTCAAAAAACTAATTGGAAGACAAGCATATGCCATCATTGACCTGACCATGTCAAGCAATGTTCGATTCCTACGCTCCACAACACCGTTTTGTTGTGGAGTTCGAGGAATTGTTAGTTGTCTTATGATACCCATTTTCTTACAAAATTCTTTGAACATATCAGATAGATATTCTCAACCGCGATCGGTTTGAAGAGTTTTAACTCTTCTTTCCAATTGTGTCTCAACTTCAGTCACAAAACATTTGAACACATCAAGCGTTTCATAATGGTGAGCTAAAAGATACACATACCCATAGCGAGAATAGTCATCTATTAAAGTGAGAAAATAGATAGCCCCATGACGTGTCTTAACATTCATGGGTCTGTAAATATCAAAGTGAATAAGCTTTAAAGGTTTATGCACCCTTGAAGCCTTACCAAAAATTTTCGCGGTTGCCTTACCAGCTAAACATGACTCACATCTAGGCAACTTAACCTTAGTGAGTCGGTCTAAAAAACCTTCTTTAGCTAGCCTACTCAATCTATCTTGGCTAATATGACCAAGTTTAGCATGTCATTTAACAGATTCAAAATCAGGGTCAAAATATGAAACATAAATAGAAGACGAATTATCATAACAAGCATCCAATTCAAGAATTAGAAAATCATTTTTAAATATAGCATGACCAAATATATTGCCATTATATATAATATCCAATCCATAATGATTAGAACTAAAAATGAATCCTGATTTTATTAAAGTTACAAGAGACACAACATCGGACCTCGGGTGCATAGAGAGCATCATGGAGGAGCAAAGTATGTCCTCCACGTAACTTGGGCTGATTTGTCCATGTTCCTAAGAAATCTTCTTCACTACTGTTTCCTAAAACGATAGTTTGTGAACCCACCGGATACCAATGAAAGTCCACATAGCCAGCTCAATCCTGAACTATGTGTTTGTTTACTCTCGTATCTACTATCCAATTAGGAAGAGAATTAGCAATTAATGCATGAGAGCAAACATATAAATCAGGAGTTATGGATAAGAAAGGTACCTTCTTAGATTCAGGATAATCTCGAGCAAAATGACATTTCTTTCTACAATTATAACTCTTCACACGTGCCATGTTTTTCTCTCCTTGGCCTTTAGCCTTTTACTTCTTGATAATATGACCTTTTGGTTCATTCATTTAAAAAGGCCGAGAACCTTTTCTTTTACCTCGTTTGGCATTATTGCCCTTTGGTCCTTAGCTTTTAGCAACAAGAGCCACATTGGAGGAGTCTGATGCTTTTAAGTGATCCTCCTCCATTTTGAGGTGCCTAGTGATCTTTGAAAGGGTTTTGAAATTTTCATTATATGTCAAAACAAGTTTTGCATTCTTCCAATGCTCAGTATGATCTAAAAAAGCCCGAATCACATTCAGGACTTGCTCCTCTTCAGAGATAGCCCGGCCAACTGCCTTAAGATCATGAACCATAGCACTCATAGTTCGTAAATGTTCAGCTATAGTACAAGTCGTATTAATCTCATAGTTCATCCACTTAAGATGCAAAGTACGAAGCCTTGTAGCAAATGTTTGACCAAAAGTGATCTTAAGTTTGTCCCATATATCCTTAGCAGTGGCACAATTCTCATACTCTCTAATTAAATCGTCATGCATGAAATACAACATAGTATAACATGCCTTACGATCCTTTTTGGACCAATTTGCATAAGCCTTTAAGGATGCTTGATATTGCTCACTAGCAGTATCAATATCATTTCCATCTTTGTCTTTGACTAAAGGTGCAGTCATTATTCTGGTCAAATGTTCGAGCAATTCTCGTTCATTTAGAATATACTAATCTTCTTTTACTACATATCATAATTGGATCCATCCAATTTTTCATTGGTAGACAAATCACTGATTATGGTTTTAGTTGCCATATCTACAAGTATATATAAAAATGACGTGAGGCACATTTCTATAAATTAAATTATCAAAAATTCACAATTCACATCGTATGATCAAAAATTTCGCTAAGCTCATATTCTTCGTATACAATGAACTAGGAATTTCTATAATGTAATTAGACTATTTTAATTTGACATGTCACAAAGATGCCAAAAATAAAGAATATGTAAAACTAATTTACAACTAACACTTGATACGTGTAAAACAATATTTAATATAAAATTATATAAAACTCATTTATATAATATTATTTTAAATATAATATAAAATTACCTATAAAACACATTTATGGAATATTTGAATTATATTATATGAAAACACATTGATGAATTAAATAAATGTAAAACTACTTTACAAAATAAATAAATAAATGGACAGACCATTTAAAAATTATTTCACATCAAATTAATTTAGCAAAAACAAATATACTAAAGTAATCATAATTCATTCTTTGTAAAGCCTATTTACATGTCATTAATTAATTGAAAACAGAAAAAAGAAATGGTTCTTTGGTAAGTTGAAAACGGAAAAAGGACTTTGTGAAATCAATGAATGAAGATATAAAGAAGCGGGACATTCAAGATCTTGGAGGGCGTAACTGTAACTAAACAACAAATTTACTAAAAGACAAAATAACATTTTATGCCCACCTTCTATAACCCTATCCCTTCTTTTCTTTAAAATGTTTGTTTTAATCTTCTCTGCGCAGTTTTCATTTCATTTAAACACAACTTTCTATCTTCTGTGCAACTCTTTCTAAAGAAAACTTTTCATCTTCTCCGCAGCTCTCTCTAAACATGCATTAGAAAGGCCAACCAGAGAAAAAACATAACCCTAACCCCCATCCTATTTGAGCCACCGCTTGGAGTCAAGGACGAAGATGGGCCGACGCCCAGCCACGTCGATACTCAAACATCCTTGACGCCAAAAACCACGAGTCCACATAAGAGTCGTCACAAGCCTCCCATTTCAACATTATCATTGCATAGATCGGTCATAAAGGAGACGAATGACGTCCACCATGCCATCAACACCACTCGTAAGGTGGCGCTTGACTCACACGCATAGTCGTGAGTTACTGTTTCCATGGGTATGTACAAAACAATTTTGTTTGGCGTGAGGTAGAATAGAACGAGTCTAGGTATAAGTGGTTTCAAAAAACTTACTTTTGTCTTTTCTTCTACCCATATTATTTTGGTTGGGGTTTGTATTAGTAACGTCACCTCTGAGGCAAATTGATCGGAAAAACACATAACATATATGTGTATTGTGAGAGAAATTTCAATTAAACAGATTAATTGAATGTTTTAATCATGCTTATAACATCGAGACTAGGAAATAAGCAATTTGGCTCTGATACCATTGTAGAATTATAAGGACTGACCTAAATGCGGAAGCGTTGGATCGATTTGCTGCTTGCTAGTCTTTGTTTTATGATTGACTACTAGAATCACCGATTAATTTACGTCCTAAACTCTAAGCCTTTGATGATTGCTTCACGAAAGAGAGAATGGAAGAGAAAAACTTATATTTTCTCTGTTTTGTAATCATCGTTAAATGATTCATTTTTTTCACCCTTTAAGCCTGGGTTAGGACAAATAACTATTATGGGAGTTATATAAAGTGACTGTTATCTTTCGTAAACTGCCAACACTCTAAATAAGTGCCTTTTCATATTTCAAAAGATATTTCAACTTCAAGATAGCATCTTTATATTGCACCACAAGCTTGTTGTCCCACTCTATTTCTTAAATCTTGCGTCCTTCTTCAATTGCTATCGAGACCTTAAATATATCTTATATAGTTAGACACCATAGTTTTGAAACCCGGACCGGACCGGCCGGTTCGATCGGTGACCGGTCGGTGGTCCGGTCCGGTTTATGTCCCAAAATCGGTCTTCAATTGACCCGGTGTGAATCGGTCAAAACCGGTCAATTAACCAGTTTTTGACCTGTCGGAGGACCGGTTCGACAATTTTTTTTAATTTTTAATTTTTTAAATATTTTTAATATTATATATAATTAAATATAATTATTGCATAATTATTACGTCACACTGGTTCGACCGGTGGTTAAACCGGTCGAACCGGTCAAACCAGTAACTAGTAAGGCCACCGATTCGATGACCGGTCCGGGTTTTAGAACATAGTTAGACACGAGTTTTTGGTTCTTCAAAACTTAATCTTTTAAGTTCAGGCCTCTCTGACTAAAACTCCTTGGATACCCAACCGGTGATCCTTACCCTAGCATTTAGCCTCTCAATAGGTAGAGTGAATGTGATACAAAAACCATTGTGAGAGGCCATCATCTTTGATAATTGCTTAATTTGTTTAGGCTTGTTTTGGTTTAGAAAAAGAGAAGTGGGTTATTGAGGATACCTGGACCAAACCGTTTAAATCTTGTAGGGTTGGGGTGTAATCAAACAGCTCTCCTTGCAAAACAGGACGTAGGATTTCTTCTTTCATTTACGTGCTTTCCACTCACCAACTTTAATTAACTTTAGTTACTGGTCTTAATGATTATAATCATTTTTTAGTATGCAACTTGGAAAGATTCTGTGTCTGGAATACTAAATCAGTATGTCTATATCTTTGCAGGAGCATTCCGTTCGGCTTGCACGTTAATCTAATGTCTCAATGTAAACTTGAGAGGTTATGGCTCCAATTCAGCATTTGTTATAGCATTAAGTCCAAGTTGAAATGTAGCTGCCAAAAATTTTGAAGGAGAAGTGGACTGCATACCAGTTCCCAATTCGTATTAGTCTTTTCAGGATAATGCAGGATGGGTTAGTGGGCCAAATATGGGTCCGCTTTCGTAACTGCTAGCTAGTTTAATTATTTGAGTTTCACTTTCTAAAAGCTATAACAAGTAATCTGGGTATTTCAAGCCCTCTATAAATACTACCCTTTGGTTTGTACACTTTTATGCTGATCGGAATGAATGATTACGTTGAAACTCGAACACGAGTCATGGAGCTGTATCAGACCTATACCTGGAGCTTTGATATCACTTGAACTAAAAGTTATATTTTTCAGGTGATATTACACAATCTAAATTTAATATTCCATCTGGTCCTAATATACATATTTTTGGTGTATGCCTAAAAATTCTTAGACACAAAATTATATAAAACATTAAAACATAAAAGTGAGAAATATGTATATTATAGTTAAAACTTGACTCCTATCATTTAATAAAATATGAAGTATAAAATTAAATATTATTATTCTTAGAGTCGATCTTAACTGACATTAGAAAGCTTAACTAGAACATTACCTTAAGCTTTCTTAACATTTATATGGATAAGTAGATATATTTAATTAGGAGATTTATCCTGTGTGCATTTAAAAAGAAACAATTGCGGGTTACTCTCGTAAAGAAAAGATTGATATATTTGTTTCTTTTTCATTTTTGCTTGGAGAAAGAAATTATGGAAGAAAAACTGAAAGGGCAAGATTATGTTGTTGATGACAAATAATGACAAAGAAAAGCATGATTTGGATGATGATTTATCAAGGACTTCCCCAAGTCCTCCGAGTAAGTGGGTTAAGTAAGTAGTCATGATTCTTGTTTTTGTTTTCTTGGCTATGGATAGCCCTACAATGTTTATGGTTATACCGAAACTAAAGGCTCCTGCCAACCCCGCACTTACCACGTTGAAATATGCACTGCAGGTGGTCCAAAAAGCTCGAGTCCTAGTTGGTTGGATTTCATTTCAGGCTCGGCAAGTCGGCAGTGTTGTATGTACACTACCCAAACAAGCATTTCGGCAAATTATTCATAAAACAAGTAAAAGAAAAGAAGACCATTTTACTTGATAAATACTAATTTGGTTCTGGAGCTTAATAAAGAAGTTGCTTATTTGTTTATTGGCTTCATTAAAATACGTAGTTTGAGATTGAACGAGCTTCACTGATACGCGTCTGTATCTGTAATTTCTTCTAGCTCACACAATTTGCATTTAAGATAAACAACTGATTTTAGTAGTAGAAGATTAAAGAAAAAGAAATACAAGGGGAGGGGAAATGACCATATAATCATTTTCTTTTTTTGGAATGTATAGTGATTTTCCTCAAAATTAAATTACGACTACAAATATCTCTAAAGTGCATTTGCTATTCAAGCAGCAGACTATTTTATTTTTAACAGAATGTGTTATTTACAGAAACATATATCTTTAAAAATGTTTCTTTAATTTTATATCTCTTTTGCATTTAATTCATCCGAAGCCCAACACTAATAAAAGTCTAGGAACTAAATGTTAAATAATCATGTAATCTAAGCTAACGAATTTGAAGTGAAAACGAATATACGTATATTGACGTGATACAGAAACAGCCAATGTCCAGTGATCCATCTTCCACAGAAACAGCCAATGTCCAGTGATCCATCTTCCACTCACACGTTTCAAAGATCAAAGTGGCGACACCCGAAAAGCCACGGATCCTCGGATATTAACCAAATTCAGCTCCAACGCAAAACATACGTATAAGACAGAGGCCCAGGCATGAATCTTCCTACACTTGTTGACACTACGTATTGAAACCTGGCACTTACAGGTGCAAGCTCTCTCGCTTTCTTTGACCCAATAATGTCTTAAATTTCCGTCATTTGCGCTTTCTGGGTCTTCCTCTTCCAACTTCACCTGCATTGTTCTGTTTGTTCGATTCTTGAGATAAAACCCACCTTAGATTCTTAGAAATCTAGCATCTTCTTAGCTTCATCAGTTGCTACCACGAGAGAGCCGACAACAGCTAGAAAAACAAAATGAAAGTGACGCAGAAAGACACAGAGAAGCTAATTTGGGATCCGATGAGGAGCCCATCCGCAAATTCTCTCTCGGGCACGGTTTCGCAGGCTCGTCATCTACCAAAGCTCATTGTTTGGTTAATCCTCTTCGTTTCACTCACCTACTTTGTGTATACTCTCAAGCTAGTCTCAACTTCACATGCCTGCAATCGTGAGCCCTTTTCGACCCAACGTCACCTCTCGATAATCGCCGACAACGCTTCTCGAGTACTTGTCCAGAATCAAACAACATCTCTGACAATCCCTCGTAGAGCAGACCACGAGATCAACCAGCAAACAGAGATAGAACATGTGGTTTTCGGCATCGCAGCCTCGGCCAAGCTATGGGAACAGAGGAAGAATTATATCAAAATTTGGTATAAGCCTAAGAGAATGAGAGGCATTGTCTGGCTAGACGACGTCGTGGAGACCCGAGAAGAGGAGGGTCTCCCTCCGGTGAGAATCTCCGCGGACACTTCCCAGTTCCCCTACAAGAACCGACAGGGTCACCGGTCGGCTATCCGGATCTCCCGGATCGCGTCGGAGACCCTCCGTCTTGGGCTGAAAAACGTGCGGTGGTTCGTTATGGGAGACGATGATACGGTTTTTGTGACGGAGAATCTGCTCAGGGTGTTGAGAAAATATGATCATAACCAGTTTTATTACATAGGGAGCTTGTCGGAGTCTCATTTGCAGAACATATATTTCTCTTATGGGATGGCTTATGGTGGCGGAGGGTTCGCTATAAGTTACCCATTAGCTAAAGCACTCCAAAAAATGCAAGATAGATGTATTCATAGATATCCCGGGTTGTACGGTTCCGACGACAGAATGCAGGCTTGTATGGCAGAACTTGGTGTCCCACTCACCAAGGAAGTTGGATTTCACCAGGTAATTCATTTCATTTATCTTATTCGTTGCTTTAGTTCTGTTCTCTGTTGAGTTAGTAAAGGCATTTGCCTGTGCTTGCTGCTATTAAAAGGTTTAATCAGATCTATCGCTTCCACGCTACTTGAAGACGGTGTTTTGTTTAGGTCACCGTCCCATTGTTGTTGCAATCCCACTGGTCTCGAGGGACATCTGTGCGAAAGCCCATTGTCACAGTTTTCTTTTGCATTGCAGCTGGCAATGTAATGTTAAGAACTTGGCTGGGCTCACACTAGTTAACTTTTGGTTTTATAGGTAGCTAGGTGTTGACCTATAAATTTAAACTATCCTTCCAAAGTAAGACAAGTCAATTTTGTTCTTAATTTTTAGGCTTAAAATTTTGTGAGTGCAGAAAGTGAAACTTACTGCAAGCGCCATAGGAAGTAAATTATATGCGAAAATAGAATCATTGGTTTGGTCTCCTTGTATGGCAATCCTTGTGCATGAAAACCATACTCACTATAGCGAACTAGATTTGGTTATGTTCAAGACTACCAACTTCTCGGTATTTGCCCTTTGTTGCCCATGTTATTTTAGATATTATAGGGAAAGGGATTCATTCACATTCTGACATTAAACAGATTCTATGTTTGTTTGTAAAAAAAAGTCAATTTTTTCCGGCTTTGATTTTCTTGTGCATGAAAATGGTTATGTAGAGTTGCTGACTTCAACATTTTGTGTTTAAAATTAGTATGATGTGTATGGAAACCTGTTTGGACTACTTGCCTCGCATCCTGTTACCCCCTTGGTGTCACTTCATCACCTTGACGTGGTTGAGCCTATTTTCCCTAATGTTACTCGGGTTCAAGCCCTTCAACGGTTAACAGTGCCAATGAAGCTGGACTCAGCTGGGATAATGCAACAATCCATTTGCTATGATAAGTCTAAGGGCTGGACAATTTCTGTCTCCTGGGGTTTTGCAGTTCAAATTTTCCGAGGACTATTTTCCCCCCGTGAAATAGAAATGCCTTCAAGAACTTTCTTGAATTGGTATAGAAGAGCGGATTATACTGCTTATGCATTTAACACTCGTCCGGTTAGCAGAAATCCTTGCCAAAAACCATTTGTATTTTACATGTCAAAGGCAATATTTGATTCTTCATTAAACACAACAGTCAGCGAGTATTCTCGGCATCATGTTCCACACCCTCCCTGCAAGTGGAGGATGGCTGATCCTGCCACTCTGAGCACTGTACTTGTTTACAAAAAGCCTGACCCTCATCTATGGGATAAGGTCAGTTAAACCTTAATTTACTCCACTTTCGTTTGGTAATTGATAGCACTTGTACCTTTTTTTAAATTTGAATAGCCACAAAAATTTTGTTTACACTACACAGTTCGTTTCCAAATCGTTAATATAGTTTTGTTGTTTTTGAACAGTCTCCAAGAAGAAACTGTTGCAGGGTACTGAACTCAAAGAAGAAAGGAACCACGATGATTGATGTGGGTGTATGTAGGGAGGGTGAGATTAGCGAAATGTAGCTGTAATCGAAATTTAGGACGGGAGCTTCTTCTGCTCTTTAGTCACTTTGACAATTTCTTGTTCTTTAAATTTAGTCTCACGTTGCCAATTTTGTAAGTGTAGTCCATGGTAGATGTCATTGACAAACAAAACAATCATAAGAAAAGAAATTGTTGCTGTAGAGATGTGCTCCTGTTCATCCTTTTGTGTTAATTAATTTATTTCTTTAATCCTTCATTGAGCCTCGGAGCGCAATCTTTGGTCCTGCGAAGTGGGTTTGCTTGGTTTTGCAGTATCATTATTGCACGTTGTCAGATCATTTTGAATGAAAAATTATATGATTATGTGACGTCAAGTGGAGCATAACATCGTAGTCTGATTGTTTTAAACTTATTTCTGCCGACCCATCCATCTTTGTCAACAGGATCCCCCCCTTCATATTTTGTTGGCCTTGTAGAGTAGTACACCACAAATTTCATCTCACATGCGCCTCCGTAACTATTGATCCGACCGAATTGTTACCTTGAGTTTGTGTGTATATATATAGAAGGTAAAAATCTATTGTGGGGCATAACAGTTTGAAGATGCATTTTGAGTGAACCATATATGATTGTGGATGGTTGATTAATGGATTATCTACTCCCAATATCATCAAAAAGAAAAAGAAAAACCAGATATATCCCTTTCCCAAGCGATCCCTGTCGTTTACCGTTAAATATTATGTGAGCATAGACAATCTGACTTGGTGAAAAGGGTTCAAGGGGCTCCACAGGTCATGGACTTGGTGACAAGGGTTCAAGGGGCTCCACAGGTCATGGACTTGGTGACAAGGGTTCAAAGGGCTCCACAGGTTAAGGACATTTCTGATTAATAATGGTATATATTAATTATAACACTGAGAATGAATTTTAAATGCAACAAATAAATATGGGGTGGGAGAGTGCATACCTAACACGGTTTGAAGAAGCCTTGAAAGAACTTCACTCGGGTCCCAAGAAGCATAATAATTGAAAATAACTTTAACCAGAAGGAACCTAAGCGAGCAATATATTATCATACACAATACATGTCAAAGTAGCCTGTTAGATCAATGAAAACTCACTTGACACGCTCCAAAAGCAAATTATTCTTTCTGAATAGAGAAATTGGTTGGTAAGATCCGAGGGCTCTGAGGCTCCAATTGCATTGCGGACACACTACTGTTCTTGCAAAATGCCGATGAGAAAGTTCATTGTTCTCGTTTATCGAGGACCCCTTTAAATGTTCGCTGGTCCACAAGCTTCACACCAGTCATTCATTATTGTGACAAAAACAGGCCTTTGTAATGTACTAGTGAAAAGAGGAAGTTACTCTTAGTCGTAATTATTTGGTACCAGACTTGTAGCTTGTCTAGTTACAATGGACAAAATTTTCTTGGTTGGTTGTTTTTTTTATTGGCAAGGTAGTATAATAAGGTTTCACTTTTACATGGCAAATGTGGAGAGACATAAACTACCCAAGTTTGCTGAGGATTGGCACTAACATGTATCGGATGGTAAAAGCTTGGGTCTGGTTTGCCCATTTCTGCCTTTGAATTGTGGGGCTGGTCTATGTGGCCTCGTGATGTTCCCTTCATTTTCTCCTTCCATGGCAGATGGCCGTGTGACGTAGGCTGTTTTGGATTAAGCATGCGATTTTCCTATCTTTACTCTGGATGTTACAACTTAAACAGCTACCATAAATTTTCCCCATCAAGAAAGGAAAACATTGAAAAAGGTAGACGAATAGGATCCAATGTTTGAAGGAATGAATGTTTACTTCTTTTTCAGTGAATACAGTTATAAAAGAACAAAAAGAAAAGCATTATCTCATCTGGCCTCATATGCGGGAATGAATACCGCAAAACTAGAAAGAAGATCAGAAAAATACAACTATTTGATCCCCAATGTCAAAAAAAAAATAAAAAAATCGTGGCGTTTTATTTCTTTTTCTTTTTTGCTAGTCCAACGGCTTTCTTTAATTATCCTATTGTTTATATTTACTTTCACACCATCTTTGTGATTTATTAATTGAATAAATGCACTATTAGTGCCCATTTATCAATAAATAAGTGTTCATTTTGCATGTTATTTTATTGAATAGAATCATAAACTATATAATTAATTAGAAAAATATTATTCATATAATTTCACAAAATCATAATATTAGAAAAATTAACAATTTCTAATAATTATTGAAGTATTATAATTTTGTAAAATTAAGTTCAATTTCTATATAATTTTTTTAAAACATAGTGACATCTTTTGTTTTTTTTTTTTGACAAAATGTGTAAATAGAATTTAATAAGTGGGTATATTATGTTTCCAAACTACACAACTAAAAAATGGATAAAATCTTGTCGAACTTTTTTATGTTTAGAGAAAAAATATGAAATAAAATTTATTACCTTTCTAATAAGATATGTAAATACTAATTTATATGAATTACTTTTGGGACGATGTTACAATTGAATTTATATAGAAGTATTGGCATACAAGAAATGAAAGTAAAATCATGTTTGTTGAGATGTGGATTACAAAGATGATAGAGCAGAAGATGCACATATTTATTAGCCCTCCTCAAGCTCATGATAGTCGGTGACAGTGAGCTTAGATCGAAATCGCATCCCCAAAAGAAATATGGAGATTTTTTTGGCTACTATATCACGAAAAAAATGAATATCAATCTTAATATGCTTTGTATGAATATGCGAGACTAGATCAGTAGCAAGGTAGGTAGCACTAATGTTATCAACACCAAAATGTTAATGTAACATGAGAGAAACTTAGCTTACCAAGTAAGGAGGTGATCCAACAAAGTTCAGTAGCAAACAAGAGTAATGCTACAATATTCTGCTTTAGTATTGGATCTACCAACAATAGGTTATTTATTGGCACTCTAAAAGATGACATTTGGTCTAAGGAAGATACAATAGCCAAAGGCAGAACGATAACTATCAAGATAACTATCCTAGTTAACACCACAATAGCCTATAAGGTTAGAGAAGAGGATTTGGTAAAGGAAATGCCATGAGTAGGTATGGAGCAAAAATACTATAGGATCTATTTAACGATGCTCCAATGAATGTTGGTAGGATTGTAACACCCCACTCTCGTAAGACCCGAACCCGACATCGATGGTGATATCCGAGTCCGTGCTTTGCGAGGGTGGCGTGCTACAACACTCAGTCAAATCTCAGTATTAATTTTTTTTGAAACATACACATACAGTATATATATATATATATATATGCGGAAAATAATTTACATAAACATGACCGAATCATTTATACAGAAATTCATAAATACATAATTTTATACAACAATTTTCAGACACTAATGCCGACGCAACTGATCTCGACTTCTTCTCTCACTCGCAAGTGGTCGCTATACGCCCGTTGCCTAACGGGGTATTCTTCTGAGTCCTGAAAAATAATTACAAATTTTGGGTGAGTTTTGCGAACTCAATGAGTGACCGTCATCGAAGATCCACTCAATTCATACAACAACATCAATTCACATAACATATATTCTCATTGTTGCATATTTGATCACATTTCACAATTTGCATACATCTAACTTTATTTCATAATGCACTTTCACAAAATTTCATATTCACACTTTTACAGAAGTCCACATTCATATTTTTTATATTTGATACATACATATGATACTCACTTTCCATTTATTATTATTTTGTTGTGACCGAGTGCCTAAATTGTCCCATTGTAGGGCTCATTAATATCTTTTCCTTATCCGCTGGTGGATACAGAGCTCATTATACATTGAGCCAGAGGCTCTGAATCATTTATAAGCTCGAGGCTTATTTTCACTTGTTGAGCTAAAAGCTCTGATCGGTGGCAACTCTGGTAAAAACAGCCATTAGGTTTTATGCAATACTCAGGCATATCATAATTATTTCATAATTTCACATTTAGAAGTACATATGATTATTATCACATCAGTATAAGGCATTTTGCCTTTCATACAATCAAAAGGATTAAAACACATGCATATGACGTGTGCATGTAACACTTGTCTAATTTATTTCGATGTTGTGACTGGGCGCCTGAACTGTCTCTATAAGGGCACATTAATCGTTGAGCCAGACGCTCTAAAACTGTCTTGATAAGGGCACATTAATATTTGAGCCGGAGACTCTGAATCACTGTAGGGCTCGAGGCCCAAATATAAACGTTGAGCTTGTAGCTCTCGGTGACTACTCTGGTCACAACTGTCATTATCTGTTCACGCATTCATGTATGGAACGCATATGTCGCAATAAGGCAATATTGCATCACAATCATTTCCAAATTATCACATTTGAACAAATAGTTCACAAATAGTCACATTAAAATCACTATCACATTAATCACATTTAAAACACGGAGATCCCAGATTTTCAGACAAATAGCACTTCTATGTCATAGCCTTCCCAATTCATCGGACCTTCTGTCCGGAATCCATAGTCAAACGCAATCCCACCATTATTCTCCATAGAATTAAAAGCACAGAATTATAACACATAATAATTGGAGAACTGTCTAGGTCATTCACAAATAGCTTCCGCGCTAACGCCTGAAAGTCTCGACAACGTCGGTGGGCTGACGTTCCAAATGCGCCTCTATCACAAGTCAAACACTCATATTTACACATTGTCCAATCAGAAATATTAAATAATGCACATGTAGCAATTTAAAAATATGTACAATGCACTTTTGTGACATTCCCGACACTATCCCAAAAATTCCCGTCATAACCATTCCTCTATATTAGAAACTCCATAGACACTAAAATTATTCAATTTGTTTATGAAATCCGAAAGTTATTCTCCAAACATAAACGGACCATCCTTATGTTGAAACTATATTTTACACTCAACTTTCATCCAAAAATTGAGAACTTTTAAAGACTGATTCAACTCTCCCCTTCTTCATAAAACTTGTAGCCCTATGTCTCTAGTTTACACCAAATTAAAAATCACCTCATTTGAATATCTGTACAAAAAGTTATGGTTTAGAAACCAAAATATATCTGTCAGGAAAGCAGTAGCTCGTCGCGGCGAGATCCCAAAAGCTTGCCGCGGTGAGGGCGTTCGAACACGCCGCGTCGTGGGCACATGCGCACGCCGCGACGTGCACGCCTACTTGCACGCCGCGACGTACACACTTGCGTGTGCCACGACGTGCACACTTGTGTGCGCCGCGACGTGCGTATGAGCACACCGCAACGTACGAGCCCAAATACCTCCCGAAACCTGATTTTTTAACATTTTTCAATCAAATTCTTCCCATCTTTCAAAACATAAATCATTTTACCCTAAAACATCACTCATACATCATTTTCCAACTCATTTCAAACCAATATCATGAACAAAACATCAAAAATTATCAATGATCGAAAACCCTGAAAACCAAACATATAGTTAGCCCATTCTATAACTTTTAACACTCAAAACATGAATCATTCATCTAATCAAGAGGAAAGATGCTTATACTTACTTGATTTGGTTTTAAAAATCTTCAAACTCTTCATGATTTCCTCAAAAACCCAAGCCTTTCTCTCCCTCTCTTCTCCATCTCTTCCCATGGCACTCTTCCTCATTTCCAAACAAAACAATCCTTTCATCTCTTTTTTATACCCTTACTAAGAGTGAAATGTCTATTTTGCCCCTTCCTTTAAACCTTAAGTCTTCTAATCTTAAGTGTCATGCCCAAATTGCCTTTATACAAATTCTTATAACTTCACTACTTCAATTCAGAAATTCGAACTCTTAGGGACTGAATTGAAATTCAATTCTTTCAGATAATTTGCAGATCCCTGTTTCTAGTTTATTTAGAAACAAACATTAACTTAATTGGATCTCTATAGATCACAGATTTCTCATCAGACTAAACCATGTTCAAAAAATATCCTCAAAAAGTCAACTTTCTTAATTCATCAAATTCACACAAATTCACACACTTTCATTATTTCTTTCATGCCTATCAACTTCCATTTCAATCAATTCATTTACTTTGGCTTTCATAAACCTCTCCAAATTTCAATGGCTCATGCTAAAACAAAATTCCTAAATCATGTCATTAATTTATAGTGTCAATTGGACAGTCATTTTCAGTACTGGAAATCTCATCAGTACCCACTTAGCAATTTTATGCAGAATATACATAAATCACTCCAATTCATTTTCTTAAACACATAATTAACATTTTTCACAAAAATTACACTTATAGACATATATGCCGGGAATTGTCACGAATGCATGTACAATCATGTGCGTTTGCAAAAATTACCATTCATATCTATATTGAGGCCATTTTATGCATGTATATGCCGAGATACGTGTATACACTCACAACCCGATCTAAATTTACTATTTTATCCTTCCCATCGGTGACGGGATGTTACAATTCTCCCCTCCTAATAAAAATTTCGTCCTCGAAATTCATTTTGACTCTGAATAATGTAGGGGTACTGTTATCATATACACTCTTCTATTTCGTATATCAACATTCTATTCGATGCTTCCTTAATAACATCGCAATTGATGTTATCAATAGGTCTCTCAATTTTCTATTAAGAAATTATATTCCTTCAATTATGCCCTTGATGAGTTTTGGAATATTCGACTCATTACTTCCAGTTTCAACACCACATATATTGGATTAAAACAATCCTAACCATAAAATCACTTACAATGCCATAGTCCCATTTTTACCATCGTTTACTATGGACCACTTTATGTCATACCTAGTTTCCCTTATCAGTTTGTATCTTATCGAACTACACATCGGTATTAGTACTCTGAACCTTCGCATCTTTCTCCATATAATCACTACTTCTATGTAATCCACCAAAATCCGTTCGCTTTTCAAAACCACTTTATTCAGATTTTAAAAAATCATTTCATTTACCACTTCACTCACTAATGGTATCCCAAATTTGTTCTGACTTTTATTCAGGGTGATCGACTCTTTTGTTTGTCTCACCTAGAAAAATAATGATTTTGCCTACAGTCCCTTTGCACTATACATTACATGATGAAATATTCCAGACGTATATGCCTTATACCTTTCTCCAATAGTCCAGATTACAAGGAACTCAAACATATATTCACTCAGATCGACATTCTTAGCCGCCAATTTCTCTTTTGAGGTCCACTTACAAGGACCTCTCTTTATTAGGTAGTACACATATTTATGTCATCAAAATCCTCAAATCCACAATTTGGGCTTTCCTAATTCCTTTTTGCAAAACTGATATTACTTTTCCA
>JANZLD010000236.1:56960357-57000101 GCA_026413575.1 Erythroxylum carthagenense
GAATTGGATTTTAAATTTTGGATCCTAAGAAGATTATTTTAAATTGGAGGTTAATTACGATGAATCTTACAAATTTTTGAACGGAGGACTTTCATTGAATTTAAACTTGTATATAGGTATGATGGTTTAGGATTAAGTAGTTGGATTCCGGCAACGGGATCCGACATCAGTTGGGCTCTGGAAACGGGGTCCAACACTACATATATGGATGGTCTAAAGATTAAATTTCCATGTAAAAAGTGCAAGCATATTCGTTTCTTCTTATTGATGAAGTGAATCTCCATTTATTAACAAAAGGGTTTGTTCCAAATTATTTTGAGTGGACACGACATAGGAAGCCTTTAATTTGTAGCACCTTAAGGGGTAATGATGTAAACTCGTCAATAAATGTGGATGGGTTTGAAGGGGGACTAGATTTATAACAAATATTGTGGGTGCAATTGAAAATCCTTACACCTAAATGGTTCATGATCTAGGTGGTTATACCTTTCAGACAAATATAGAAAATCTTGAAGAAGAACAAATCCCACATGCAAAAATTGTTTTTGACTTACTAAAATCAACTGACGAAGAATTATGGCCAAATTGTGAGACCATGACTCAATTATCTTCAATTGCTCTAATATTGAACATAAAGTCTGAAGGGCATATTTCTGATCAAATTTTAGATAAAATTCTTGCTTGGTATAATGAATCATTGCCTCCTGATCATACAATGGTTGATAATTTCTACAATATGAAGAAACTTATTAGGGGTCTTGGTTTGCCAGTTGAAAAAATTGATTGTTACAATTTTAAATGGATGTTGTTTTGGGGAAATGATGTTGAATTACAAAATTTCAAATTTTATGGTCAATCTAGGTGTAAACTTAGAAAGCATTCTATGAAACAGAAATTAGTAACCTAGAAGTGGATATATTATTTCTCGCTAACTTCGAAACTTCAAAGACTATATGCCTCTAATGCTACTACATTTCACATGAGATGGCACAATGAACATGAATACAAGGATAGAATAATGAGTCATCAATCGAATGCACTTGCATGGAAACATTTCAATAACACTCATTTTGAGTTTACAGCTGAAATTTGAAATGTTAGGTTGAGATTGTCGACAGATGGATTCCCACCTTTTGGGCAATCCAACCAACAATATTCATCATGGCCAATCATAATTACTCCTTATAGTTTCCTACATTGATGTGTATAAATGAGGCATATATGTTCTTGACGGTGATTGTGCCAGGACTTACGAATCCAAAATATAAAATTGATGTATTCTTACAACCATTGGTATTTGAATTGTATCATCTTTAGGAATTTGGTATAGAGACATATGGTGTGCCTTTTAAACAAATTTTTTTTATGAGAGTAGTTTTGACATGAACTAATTTTTTTGCATATGTTATATTATCTAGATGGAGCACAATAGGGAAATTGGATTGTCCTCAATGTAGAAATGATTTTTATGCTTTTTATCTTCCTAATAGGGCTAAAACATCTTGAATTGACAACCACAGGAAATTTCTTCATCCAAATCATCCATTTAAACATAATAAACAAAAGTTCATTAAGAATAATATGGTACAAACACTCCTCCCCCTCACAAATTGGTAAAGAGATATTGTAGGAAATTGATGAATTAGGGTTGCTGAAAGTTACAGAACTTGAAACTGAAGAAGTTAATAGAAGCATTAGTAAAAACTTTGGTTAGAAAAAACGAAGTATCTTTTAGGATTTTCCATATTGAAAAAGTAATTTGATACATCATAATCTAGATGTGATGCATATTGAAAAAAAAATATTTTTGATAATTTGTTCAACACCATAATGAACATTGAAGGGAGGATAAAGGACAATGCAAAATTATGAGCTTATTTAAAACTTTTTTGTAGAAGGAATGAGTTAGATAAAAATCTTCACACTGGTAAATATCCAAAAGCATGTTATACTTTAGACAAAAAACGAAAGAAAATTTTATGTGAATGGTTGAAAAGACTAAAGTTTCACAATGGTTATGTTTTGAATTTGGCAAGCTATGTAGACATTAGGAAGAACGAATTATTTGGAATTAAAATTCATGATTGTTGTGTATTTATGTAAAGGCTAATTCCAATTGCATTTCAGGAGTTATGTCCGCATAAGGTTTGGAAAGCTATAATTTTATTAAGTTTGTTTTTCAAAAACTTAACATCATTTAAAACAAAGTTGGCTAAAATGGAAAAACTAGAAAGGGAAATTTTAGTTATCTTGTGCAAATTGGAAAGGATTTTCCCTCTAAACTTCTTTGACTATATAGAGCATCTGCCCATACATTTAGCACACGAGGTTAAACATACAGGCCCAGTTTAATATCAATGGATGTATCCGTTTAGGAGGTAATTATAGTTAATATTTAAATAAAATTTATAGCGTTTTTTAGTCACAGAATTATAATAACCTATTTGTAATGTAGTTATTTGCATCAATTGAAGGAAAATGTCAAAAACAAAGCTAAAGTTGAAGATTCAATATGTAATGCTTATTTAGTGGAGGAAGCAAGTACACTTTTTTCACATTATTTTGAGCCGCATGTGTATATAAGAGAAAGAAAAGTTCCTTGCAATGATGATGGGGGAGAAATAGGTGATATGATGGTAACTTATCCATTTTCACATATTCAAGATGAACATATGGACATTCAATACGAAGAATGTTAACAACAAAAGAAATAGAAGCTATCTATGGTTACATTTTATTAAATTGTCAAGAGGTTTAACATTTCGTGCAATAAGTTTAAGTTGATTTTGAAATAGATTATTTGAGTTTTCGAAGTTAGTTTTGCTCTCAACTAAGATACATAATAAGGCTTTTAGATTATACAAGGAATGGTTACGTGAGTTAATGCTCAAACATAGGATGATATCAATAAAGAAGTTGAAAGACACTTTCCTTGATGGTTGAGAAATATGTAAGTTTTCACTTGTAATAATTGAAATGGTTGAATTATCAAATCAAAATGTTTAAATGACATTATACTATTTAATATGATTTTTTTGTAGGCTTCTGAAAATCCAATAAAGAATATGTTCATATGTGATTTTGTGAAAGGACCTTTGCGAACTATTAAATTGTATCAGTTGTATTTTATTAATGTGTACAAATTTCATATAGAATATCATGGTCATAATATGGCAACAGTAAATAGTGGTGTTTACAGATAGGAAGAATTGATAGATTACTATGATAAAATTATTAAGATACTTAAAATTAAGTACCTTGCATTGCTAATAAAACAGAGTGTAATATTTAAGTGTGAATGGTTTGATCCAACTCCTAATGTTAGAACAGAAACGCACAATCGATACAATCTAGTTGAAATCAACCAAAAAGAACGATTTAGATAATTTGAACCTTTCGTGTCAGCGATATAAGCGATCCAGGTGTATTATGTTCCTTTTTCCAACTTACAACGAGATAAGTCAGATTGGTTGGTTGTTTGCAAAGTAAAACCTAGAGATATTTTTGAATTACAAGAAAAATGAGAAAGTAAGAGAATTGAAAGTAAAGGGTTTCAGGAAGATGTTTATGAAATAAATGCGTGTGTAACATATGATGAGACTGAACCTTTGAACAACCCAAATAATAAGTATGTTGAAATTTCATCTAAAGAGGATAAGGAGAGGGAGAGATCTGAAAAGGGGCCTGAGTTTAATTCTAATTCTTTAGAAAAAGAAGATGATTATGATTTTGATTTACAATTAAGTACTGATAGCAATTAATTTATGTTTGTAATGAATAAATGTATTATTACTTCAACAATATATTATTATATATTGAATTTATAATTTTCTATTATTAAAATATTCAATAAAATGTAAATTTCAAGTTAAAAATATGTTACCAAAGAGAAAACAAGATATGATGCAGCCAAGGTTTAGTTACTACAATTTGGAGCTAATTACTTTCCAAGTAAAGCATCATATTCCGATATGATGCAGCCAAGGTTTAGTTACTACAATTTGGAGCTAATTACTTTCCAAGTAAAGCATCATATTCTGCAACTGATATAGAATTAGGTGTTGTACGTCTAGCTACTATACATCCAAATGAGGCATCACTTCCTGTACCAACTACTACATCATCCACCAACCCTACACCATCCACCACCCTTATACTGAAAGAAATATCAGGGGTAAATGTTGCAAATGAAGGAGGTGACCTCTAGCCTAGAGCTAAGAGAGTTGATGGAAGAATTTACATCATAATTGTTAACAATTTGTAAGTAAAATTCTAAAATTTTGTTATATATGATAACACCATAGGTTTATAGTGAAGTTATATGTTTTAATTTGAAAATGATCTAAAATAACTTGTATATTAGGTTGATTCTATCTAGAACATGCTCAAGATAAATGTCATCTAAATTCAAAGAGAGGATAAATCTTAAGGGTTATATATGGACGAATGTCTCCCAAGCAACAAAGGTTTTTTATTATCAGGAGTTTGAGATACACAAAATATATTCTTTAATATTTTATTTTATCTAATTTATATTTTAATTAGATAAATATTGTCATTTATAAGTACTTATAGTATGCTTTTCCTTTTTTCAAAAAGAATTTTTTTAGGATTCAAAATTTGATGTTGTAATTTATAATGTATGGGAGAGGCGAGCTCGTACTCGTTATAAAGACTTGCTTGGTTTAATACACAATAATGGTGTATGATCACCATAAATATCTGAAGAAATATGGAGTCGTTGGTAGCAATATTAGGCATCACCCGAGGTAATGTCCATTTAAGAGCACAATTTTGCAAACAAACATGGAGGACCAAAGGGAGAGAGTCTAGTTGTATACACTGAAGGATCTATAACCCACCAGCAACATGCAGAAAAACTTGTAAGTATCAAAATTTTACACTTATATGTTGATTTTTGAACTTTTATGTATAAATTTTGATTTAAATTTAATTTGATTTATGAAATTTAAAAATAAAAAATATGTGTGTATTATAGACAATAGTAATGTTATAAATTTCTGGTGCCATTATTGGTTATATTGATGAGTTAATTTTTTTGTCTAACAGGGGATAAATATAATAAAAATAGAGAAAATTTTGCCAAAATTTTTGTAAATTGTAGTTCACTTGTAACAATTTATTCTGATATAGGAAAAGTCTACGAGTAGGAAGTCTATATCATGCCAACTCTTTTTGCACACTTACACCAAGAAGTATGATGGTGTGACCTTTGTCAATACCTGATGCTGACAACTTCATGTATGTAAAATCTATTTTTTAATATTAATTCTTAAAAATTGTCACTTATTAATGTAAACAATTATAATGATAGGACCGAATACAAGAAAGCATTAAACGATAGTCTCAGAACTCTAAAACTGTTAATGAGAGTCAAGCATATCTTGATGTAGTGGGTGGTAGGAACTGTCGTGGAAAGTTTTTCGACTTAGGGTCATTTGTAAACACATGTTATTCGTAATCCTCCACATCCACTATAGCTACATCTAGTACGTGGTCTGCATCAAATGAAAGAGTCCTTCAACTTGAAAGCACAGTAGAGAGGATGACCACTCAGTTGCAACAATTGATAGAGTATATAACCCAACTCTGTAATGAGATGGATTAGTTGAAGGGGAGGGACAGGACTCCATTACAGTAGTTAGAGCATCCACCTTCACTACCTACATAGATTAGATAGATAAGTGAATGTATTTGATGTTTTGTTACTTTTAAGTTTTTGTATAAATTATTAATTTACATTTATTTTCAAGATACTTATTCGTGTACGTTATAATTTTTTATTATATTACCAATCAGGATAATGTTTACTTTATAATTCTCAATTAATGTTATACTATTTACGAAAATTAAATATAAAGAAATAATAAAATTATCAACAGAAAACTTGGGTAAGAAATGAGAAATGATAGTAAATTAATTTAACGACGTAAAATGTTTTTTGTTGGTAAATTTTGTGATAGAATGTTGTATATCTGTCGATAAATTTGACGACAGACCTACAATTTACTGTCAATAAATTCGTCGATAGAATATTGTGATTCCGTTGGCAAATTAGCAATTGAATATTGTAAATCGGTCGGTAAATTTACCTAAATTTACTGATAAAAATATAAAGTTCCGTCGCTAAAGTTACTGACGAACATACAAAATTTCATTGCTAGATTTGCAACAGACTCCTTATATCCATCGCTAGAATTTACTTGTGACTAGTTCTCCGATGAATCTTTCCGTCAATAGTTTTTGTCTCTAAAACCCATTTTTCTTGTAGTGGTGTTCGAGAGCTAGTCGAGTAATGGAGGTGAAGTGGGAGGCAGTGAGAAAATAGTAGATAAGTCTGTCCATTATTTTTATTTAATGAATTTAGAGGATGAAGAGCAGTCGTTTGAAGTAACTGGTGTTAACACAAAACCATCTATGTAGCGGAGAAGGTCAGATGTAGCAAGGATAGCCTAAATTTTATTTCACCAGATGAGATAATTTGATGGATCCAGTTTTGTGGTTAAAAAAATGGGTGATGTAGTTGAAAGGTAATATGGAGGAATTAGATTATGCCATTATTTGTGTACACTATGGCTGATTATTTGTAATAGGTTATCTGTTTGGATGTTTCTAAATTTAAGCTAAGTATGTGTGTTTCTAGGTTCTAACTAGTTATATTTTTCTGGTGTTTTGGAAAAAAATTAAGTAGTATGAAAGGTTATTTTCTGGGCTCTCATACAGTGATAATAAATGTAGATAATGGTTTCTGAGTATTATTTTAGAGACGATATTACAATTGAATTTATACAGAAGCATTGGCATACAATACTTCTAAAAGAACCATACGTGTCTAAAGGCCTTTGGTAGCTGACCGTCTGTACGGGGGGGTCGTGGTTCAGAAATATGTGGCTTACCTGAGTCTGATTAGACCAAAATAGCTAATGGGCCTATGTTATGCCTTACGATATACTAACAAAGAAGGGCTGCAATTGGGTCAATGTTTGGGCTGCTAAATCCTGTTTCTGTTTTTGTTTCAAATACATGATCAAGATCATTGGGTCAAATCATGCCACTCCCAATAGTGTTGGCATCTGAGTAATTTCATTTTTGGGCTAATGATCAAGTAGAACCTAATCAACAGAGATTATTGACGAGAATCCGTTGATTGTAGTTTTTTTTTTTTTTCAAGTTTTCTGCGATGCCCTACTTTTACAACTCTTTTAAGTTACAAACAAACAAAAATGTTCTGAAGAAACCGCGCGCACATCCAAAAAAAGCAATTAATCTGAAACTTAAAAGCAAGAGATCGAATGGCCTCAACAAGTTGAGAAGGTTTGGCTGTGCATTTGTCCGTTACCCGGAAGTTAATATGTAGAGTCGAATGCATCCACTATCCAATTAACCATCTTTTTGAGTTTGTCAAGTGCATATATGGAATAACGCAATAAACTAAACAATTGGCTTTTAGAAACAGAAAGAAAGAAGAAAAGGCCTAAACGCAGACCGTGCATATGCATGCAGCAGTGTAGCATACACATGAGGAATAACACCTACCTCTTCATGCCCAGAAGAAAGGAACTACATAGGAATGAATTGAATACTAAGGCAATCTTTCTTTGCTGTTCTCATTTAACAGGATCAAGGAAAAATCGCCAAAAAAAAAAAAACTTCATAGGACTGAAGTGACGCTTTAATCGTAACAAACATCGGAATCAGCTAATGTGTGTGCCTGATAACGAGATAAATGAACCAACAAAGGAATTTCGTTTTTCTTTTTTTGGCTAGCTCCAAGAATATTTGAGACAATTAATGAAAAATGTCGAGAACCTAACTAGTCTTATTTTCAACTAAGAGAAAAATAAAAAGATGACTCGGGAAATATTCCGCAACAATACAACTTGGCAGCATGAGATCGAGCATGGAAAACTGATAAGGGTTTTGGAACAAATTCCGCAAGATCACTTGAACCAGGAAAACGCATCACATTATGGCGTGATTACTCTTTTAGCTAGTAAGGATCATATGTATGGAAATGTGAAAAGGGGTTATAGAAAAAGGAAATAATTAAAAAGAAGAGACACGTTGCTTCAATGATATATTACCCAAGAAAAGCGTGACCATCAAGAAAGGGTAAGTTGGCAAACACTAATCAGATTTGTAACACGTACATGATTGAAACATTACCTCATGCTGGCATCAAATTTGGTAAGTATCAACAGTATCCCCTATGAAATAAACCTTTCCTTTTCCTTGATTCCCATGCCTGCTTTGTAAATAGCTTTTGCAAGATGTATCATTTCTATCTTTCTCTTCCCTTTTCCACTTGTGAGGGTTATATTAATCCCAGTAGTTTATGAAGAGAAATGTTTTACTGTGTTGTTTTTAACTGTAAAGCAGAAACAGCAATTGTAGCTAGGATCATATGATTATTGAAATTGCGTCCTTTTTAACTTGCTAGTGATTCATGACAATATGCGCCTTGTAGTCATTGGTATTTCTTGTCATATATATATTCTTGATTGTGGTCATCTCTTATTACAAACATCATTTTTGTTGTACAATCTTTCTTCCAACATTCCTGGTGTTGTAGGCGGGAATATTTAATGACGAAGGTATCGTAATCGTAATTAAGCTTAATTGAGTGCAACTTCCTTTAATCTTATAATCACCAGAATGTTAACTGTTAGTAATTGAGAGAGAGCGAGATAAATGGTCATCATGATCCGAGGGATCACCGACACATGCAGCTTCTTAACTCCAATCATGAAGAAAACCTATATATGTTGTTTGGGACCTGGGACCTCCACCTTCAACTTGAAGGGGCGTATATAACACTAAAAAATGAAGGGGGAAAAAAACTAATGCTGTGATACAATCTCAAAAGTAGTTAATAAAGGTAGCTTTCCATTGTGAAAAGCAGTAGCATAAACCATGCCAAAGTTGACAAATCAAAAAGAAGCAATTCTTATGGGTATGAGATATGAATGTGAATGTGAATCAGGGACCACTAATCCCCGACGAATTGTATGATATTTGTTACTTGTATAAGAATTGTCCTAATCTCATACAAAAGGAGCCAACCAAAATTTGTTGCTGAGTTTAATTTGTCTTCCGCATGGAAAATTAATATCTATATCATCTATCGGTTTAGAACAAGTTCATAAGATCTATATATTTGAACATGAGCCACAAACGATTCAATCACTCAGCTTGGTGATCTCAAAGAGGCCAAGAGAGGGACATAATTCCTAACTATTAAAACATAAGAATATTTTATGCTTCGGAAAAAAGATGTCTTATCCAGAAGAGGAAAGAAATATCTCTATGATTCTTGCACCAATCACTGGCAATTCCAATTTAGCCACTAGTAAATAAAATTGTTCTTTCCAACTATAAAGTAAAGGATGCAAAAAGTATTCTCGACCCATGGAACCAATACCCATAGTGTCCTTAACCAACTATATATAACTTTTTTATGTATATATATGTATCCAGTATTTAACAATACCTAAACTACTTATCAAACATCACCATCTTATGCCAAGACTTGTGGGTATATCCCAACAAAGCACCAGCCAAGCTATATAGCAAGTATATCTTTAACCTGCTAAGTCATGCAGCAACTGAGCTCCCATCAAATTCCTGTAAGGCAGAGTCTGGCCTTCTCCATCTAGAAGTGAGTATTGAACCGGTTGGCAGTCTTCACTATGATCTCTAGCGTAAAACAGAGAGTTTTGAGAGGCAGGAGAGAAGGCTAAGCTCACTCCAGTCCCTCCATGCTGTTGCAACCCTAAAGTCAATGATACACCACCACTATTGAAGGTTTGGCTAGTGGCACTATGATGATCATTAGCATAAGAAACTCCACCAGCAGATTGTTGATTGTATGCAGAAAAATCTAATTGGAGAGGACCAAAGTTGCCAAAGTTCTGGTGTGGGTGATGCAAGTGGTGATTTTGGAAGGTTTTAATGCCTTTTGGGTTGTCATTTCTATCTGGGCTAGAGATAATGGACGAGAGGCACTCAGAGTCAATCCGAGTGAGCTGATCTGGAGTTGGTTTCTGATCCGCAGAGGAGAGATTATGATTTGGCCGGTCGTTATTGTCGTCAAGATCAGTAACCCCATCTGTAGAAGCCATGTTGATTTCGTGATCTTTCGACTCTTCCAAGTACATTTCTTCTACCATAGGTTTCCAAAGTCTCACTCTTGCATTGATGAACCAATTAGACACCTGTGAAACAAAAATATAGCATGTACGGACAAATGGCATCAGAAATTTAATATGCGTAGTGATATAACATGCACATAATATAATCGATGCAAATCACGATCAATGAAATATACAATTAATCTGCTGATATCAAGAAGAGAATGTCATTATCTTCATGAATCGCTACATTATGCACACAATAAGACAAAGAGATGTAGACGTGCCTGGCTTCTTGAGAGGCCAGTTTGGCGAGCTAAGATATGTTTATCAACATCGTTGGGGTACCTGCAAGTTTAACCATGAAAGGTCCTTTGTCATAACTCAGAAATGAACTTTTGAGAGTTAAGAACTAGATGTAAATGTACTTTCACTAGGCTTTCTTATTCTGTGTCCGGCGAGGGCGAGGGCGAGTGAGAGAGAGAGAAATGGGCCCTATGTAAGAGAATCAAATCCATGCAAAGACGAAATACGAGAGGCATATATGGAAAGAGAGCTAAATGATTGAAAATAATATGACAAACACAAATGTAGACATAGAATATAAATGAAACGAGGTGGGTGGAAACTAACAAAACATATAATACAAGTGAGACGGAACATATATGTGATCGTCATTTATAACACTACTAGTAGGAAACAACAATACGTATTATTTTCTTGTTCGTTTGGATGAAAAAACAATGATTCCCTCTCAAAATCTACTTTGTAGTGTAGCTGAGTGTAGCGGAGATGTGTGAAGACTATTGTTCAGTATGATAGATTATCGAATAAAGAAAGACTAGAGAGAGAGAGAGAGGGACTAACGGGTGTAGGAAGTGTTCAAATAACCAGGCTCGAAGAACCGAAACAGATCGTTCCGGTAAGCCTCTTTGCGGCCTCCATGGATGACTCTCCATCATGCTCATTTGTTGAAAGGCTCTTTGTTGTCTTAAGGCTTGATCAATTATCCTCAGCCTTGGAGTTTCACCTCTTGATGTGCCTGGCGCAACAGGATCTTTCTCTCCCATGGCTTTCTTTGTTGCATGAATTTGGGACACGATCCCATCTCTTAAACACCTGAAATGCCTTGACATGGCCTTTGATGCCAAAGCTGAATATACTGTAGCTGCCCCAGTTCCGGCAGTAGCTTCAAAAGACGAGACTACAGCTTTCATTTGATCGCAATAGTGCCTGTATCTTCTGTCGACCTAATTTAATCACAGGAAATGACGGAGACAGCAGTTAATGAGAGAGTTGGAAGTTACTCTGATGACAGTTACAGATAGGAATATATATATACAATCTGCTAGAGTAATGAGATGAAAACAACGACGCCATGAAAAGAAAAATGGAATAGATGTTTCTTCAAGAGAATTAAAACTAACTTCTCGCGGTTGTCACCGAGTGGGCATTTATGGAGAGGCCCCAAGTCGCGAAATTAGTTCAAGAACCAAATTGGAGAAGCCCAACTAATCAACAACTAGTAAAAGTTTGGGATCTCGTCTTTTTAATGCATGGAAACAGTTATGCGTTTGATTTTACTTTGTTGAAAAGAATAAGCGAAAAAGAGGGGATCTTATGGATTGAAAAAAAAGGGAATGAAATTTGAGATAACATATATACCTCTTCCAGCATCGAAAGCAGCTTTGTCTTTCTCTTCTGCAGCTCCATAAATTCGAGAGAGTACAAAGGTTGCTTTCTTGAAGAGCTGCTACTTCCATTCTCATCGTCCCACTGTCTTGTCTTGTGGGATTTTAGCTTTTGTGTATCATTGTGCTTCGTACCAAGGCTACAGAACTCGTTCAGGAGTTCTTGTACAGGACCTAGATACTTCGAGTTCCTAAGTTGAAACTGACCTTGATGATGCAAATTCGCAGCTTTTGTCAAAAGATCATCTTGGATTATCCGTTGCTCTCGTTGAATACTTGAAACTGGAGCAGACTTCCCAAGGAAACCATCTGTAGAATTATTTGAATGCAGAAACCTCATTTCTTCTTGCGGATTTGCATGATTATGATGATTGGTTGTGTGCCTAAGCTCAAAGGACTGTAAGCCAATGCTTGAAGGATTGGTTGAACTCAGTGAGAGTGAAAGACCTTGACTTGGCCTCTCATTTCCTTCGCAAGGAAAGACGCACCTCAAAGAAGAATCATCAACAACCAACCTATTTTCTTGCCAAGAAGCTGAGTCTGGTCCAATCATTAGATTCTCATTACTTGTCTCGCACATCCTAGTTGTGAAATCAGGTTTATTGTACTCGTGTTGATAGAATTCGCTTGTGGATTCATTGATTGCTTTTGATGTTGAAGAACCACCAGGATTGTTGTTCCCAGATTTGTTGAAGAACCCTTTCCACAGAGCAGAGTTGCCGTCGCCTTGTTGATCCGGTATATTCTTTGAAAACCCTATCATCTCCATACCTGTGGTCAAGTTGAAGATCTCCGGGTTGGATTCAAAGCCTTGGATCTGATTCACGAGATGGGTTTGGATCGTTGGGTTACCAGATGAAACATCTGAGTAACAAAAGGCCACTGATGATACCATCTCCCTTGATTTATCCTCAAGTAGTTCTCGAGCCATGACAACGTCAGCTATCTCCTTTCTCCTCTATCTCAGGTTTCTATTGGTCTTACAGTTTCTTCAAAGCTGATGTGGCTTCTGCAACTTTACAATTTACCAGGATCAACTCGCACCGAAGAAGCCAGAAACCGCACCATCAAAGCGCTGTTAAACACCGTAAAGGAAGATCATCAAGCAGCAAACTCTGGACAGTAAAGCACGAACCTTTTGATCGAAAAGTCCTAGATTTCCTGACTTTACTTAGGAGAGTGAAATATGAGATAGAGGAGAGAAACCTGACCAAGGACGAGTGGAATATCACAGATGAAACTAAAGAATATCAGTAGAAAGTGGAAGTTTGCTGGTGAGCTTTGGTTGGAGAGAGACAGAGAGATAACGAAGAAGAAGAAGATGATTACGATGAAGATAAAATGGGGTGAGGTAGGCTCACTTTTTTCTTAGGTTCCATCTCTTAATAAGCCAACAGGGTATGCCATGAAATGAAAACCTATCCTAGGTAGAGAGGATCACATATATCTTCTCAGAATAGAGGATCAGATAGAGGTGATGATGAATATATGCCTCTTCTTTTCCCTTTCTCTCTCCCTATTTGTTTCTCTAGGACTAGCTCAAGTGGGTCAATGCAGCCAGGATATAAATATGTCCGAATTAGACTTTCTTTGCAGTAAGAAAAACGCACAATCCTTCAATTATTTCACACCCACCAATTAAAACCCGCAGGGGATGATAATCAAGAAAGACAAATTCTATCTAGAAGTATTATTTCAGCGATTAAAGTATAAATAAATAGAAATGCTTTTACACAGTGAACAGGAACAACAGAATACATAACCTACAAGCCGCCACATGATACATTCTCAAAACCATATTTGATTACATATATATATGTTCTCTTAGATTACAATAAGCCTGTGGAAATGGAAGCATATGTTTTATACGCAAAAGAAAAAAGAAACACAATCCAATAAAGTTTAAAAATAATAAAATTGAGAAAAGGGCCGTTATTGTAGAGATCTTTGTAGTTGGATCGAATCCCAAGAAATCATTCCTAACTAGGAGTTGTGTTCAGGCTTTTTCAGAGAGACTTATGTTTGAGCAGACTATAGGCTAGTCAGTCTAGCGGTGGCAAGTACACATACTTTCCAAGGCTTCTGACTAGTTCATAATAGCTTGAAAATTCGAAGGACTTCTTCAATGATTAAAAAATATTAGAATGGAATGGGGAGAGAGAGAGGTGGTTTGGCTATACGAGGAGGAGGAGGAGGAGGAGGAGCGATGCTTCCAATGGTGAAAATTTGTTCCCATAATAAGGGGGGAGAGTTCGGGAAAGAGAGAGGACGAGGTGGTCCAATCCAATGTTTCCCATCCAACTCTAATTAATAGGTCTAATAAAGTAGAGTACTACAAACCAGTCCCACCCATATATCTCTCTCTATTGCATGGAGGGTGGGGGGACCATATCATTTACAGCAGTGGCATCTCTTCTTTTATTAATGGCCTTGAACTTATATGCCCACCTCCACGCGCATTTCATGCGACTTCTCCATCCCATGTTTGTCTATCAACGTGATTTGCATTCCGCTCCTACAGACTTTGAATCCAAGCTTTCGTGGGATGAAATTGGCTGGGTCGGGTTGGATCCGTTATCAGCTTGGCCCACTAGTCACTTTCTTATGGGGTCATTCAAACATGATCTAAGACTCGATTGATTGGCTCATGTCAGTCGACTCAAAGCTCGAACACGCCTAACTTCCACTAATCCAATTAGACTCGATCCAACTTTGATATTCAGTTTAGCCTCCTTTGCCACAAACACCACTTTTGATATAGTTCGAGATTCTATTCTTATCCTACCAACAAGCTGTATCAAAATCAACGTCTTTCCAAAGAAGAATACATCCAGTTACTTTTGTTCTATTTTTTCTTCATCTCTCGTACGCACAAAAATCACACCCAAATCATAAAAGCATCATTGAAGCAAAGATTATAATCTGTGCTTGCTCCCCAACTTAAAGAATGAAATGGCATACGAAAAGGGAAAGGATTTTAGGAAAAGAATGACATGCATTAGTAAGGAGTTCACATTGTCAAATAATAGTCCTTGTCATTGAGAGAGGAATATTAGGCAAGAGAGCACTTGAGATAGTTGAAAAACTGTGAAATAGAGGAGAAGAGAAATAGAAGAAACAAAGTTGAGATAGCTGGAAAACTCTAAAATAAAGAAGAAGAGAAACAGAAGAAACAAGGCTGGAGGCTATTAAAAGTGAAAACGACTATAGAGAAGGGAAGACAAGCTACAAATGAAGATAAAAGGAACATAAGATTTTCTAACTATATATTCAAGCTTCAAGCCAGGTCAGACCTAGAAGCTTGAATATTTTTTAGAAAAAAAAAAACTCAATTGAGTGAACCTACTGAATTTGAATTGGACCATATCGTATCATGCTATGCCTAGGTTGTATTGCCATACCTATCTTTATTAGTGTCATTCCAACTATCATACAAATTTTATTTTTTATACATTATTGTTCAACTTTCTTTAATGGTTTAAATTTTTTAATTGAATTATTTTTAAAGTTCATTATTTGATTTTTGTAAGCTTTTTCTTTATAGTATTTGTTAAACAAATGAATAACTAATCAAATTCACCAACGTCATTAAAAAGTTTAAACTTTGAAGATATACTATTTCTTAACCTAAATATATGTTCATATATATAAATTTATAATTTATAAGATTATAATCTATGTTCAGTTCCCAACTTAAAGAATGAAATGGTAAACAAAAAGGGAAAAGATTCTAGGAAAAGAATGACATGCATTAGTAAGGAGTTTACATTGTCAAATAATAGTACTTGTAGTTAAGAGAGGAATATTAGGAAAAGAGAGCATTTAAGATAGCTGGAAAACTATAAAATAGAGGAGAAGAGAAATAGAAGAAACAAGGATGAAGGTTGTTAAAAGTGAAAACGAATATAGAGAGTTAGAGATGAAGATAAAAAGACCTTAAGGTTTTCTAACTATGTATACTCAAACTTTAGGTCAGGTCAGACCTAGAAGCTTGAAATTGTTTTAGAAAAAAGCTCAATCCTAGTATGATATCTAGTTAACTTGAGTGAACCTGTTGAATTCGAAAATACGATCTGATCTGGCAAAGCTGAAAAAATGTATGCTCTAACTCCAAGATGAAAGTTTGAGTTTGGCCCTAGGCCCCTCTCTTAATTGATATGTCGTTTTGTGGGTTGTCATGTACTGTCCCACATATAGATGATATGATGCCACAGGAATCACCCAAGACGGTAGGTAAGACCTCGGAACGTTATTGCTTTTTAGCAGTAGTGGATAGCTGTCTCACACCCAGTCTAATTCTAAGTTCTCCAAATGGCATTAGCCCTTTTTTACCTGTCCAAAGAAACTTCACTTCCATAGATAGCATTGGGAGATAAGGGATGGATGCCCTAGAGGTAGAGATCTATTTAAATAGATAAGGCCAAATCATTCTAAGAAATAAAAGAGATTGAAGAGGTGTAATGCTTTATAAGAGTGTGAAAACTTGCCTAAATGATATGTAAAATCTTTACAAAATGAAGTCAAAAGATGAGAATATGTGAAGAAAAATAATATAAGCAAGACAGGAGGAGTTGAATAGCAATTGCTAATCCTAAATACAAGTTTCAACCAATTCTTAAACTATATTTAGGACAAAGACTTTGCTAATCCCTAAAATTGATGCCACTAAGTCAAAGCAATATTGCATATTCTATAGAGATTAAGGTTATGACACCAAGGAATGCATTAATTTAAAGAAGAGTTGAAGCCTTACTCCATAATGTCCATCTGTAATAATTTTAATATAGAACTTAAACTAGAAGATACAGGGAAAGGAAAATTCCTAATATGCAAAGTGAAATATCTATAAGGAGGGACCTTTCCTATGGTTAAGAATCTAAGAGGAGAAGCACTCTAACAATGAGAACAATCAATTTAATTATAGTAGGAGACTCAAAAGTTAGTAGAAACTAATTGAGAAATTCCATAAACTTATGCAACTATTATAAATTCCTAGTTGTCTCGATATCAAGTACAAAAAGAAAGTATCCAAATCAAATAAAGTTTAAGGATGAAAAGATAATAGATATAAAAAATATTTATAAGGATTATGAAGGTTAAGAAGAAAATATCAAATCATAAAGTCGAAAGGGTATTAATAGATAATAGAAAGTATCTTTGACTTTTTTTTTTTACAATACATTCAATAGGATAGGTTTCCAAAACCAATAACTTAAGCTTAATTTCATACGTTTGATCTAATTTGGAGGTAGATCAATTTCACCCAAAATACAAGATTAGTCTACTAATAATAATGGGAGAGCATTCTTAAAAGGGAAAAAAAAAAAAGGTTTCATATCATTTACATACTTACATCTTAAAATATCCTTTTTAGGCACGTAAAAAGGGTGATTCTTTACCTTTACTAGTTAACAATAAAGTTTTCAACAAAACATAATGGAGAGGTGGATAGAAATCAAAACATATAATGATAGTGTTATGCAACGTCTCCAAAAGGAAAGCAAAAGGTAAAGCAATTAGATGCTGGAGACTTAGATGTATTATCATTAAGAGATTGCTGACAACTGAACTTGTAGAAGAAGTAGTTTGCATCCAAATTAGTGACTAGGAGATGCATGCATTCTTAAGATTAGGTAAAGAAATGAATTGGGATGAGAGGGAAGAAATGAAATAGTTTCTATTCGAGCATTTGCTTGGTCCCTTTTAAAAAAATCACTTATAAGGTTAATATTGCTCTTACCTTTAAACTTATAAAATATAAGGAGAGATTATTTATAAAATAAAAATAGTTTATCAAGCTTCTTAATGTAGGATTTATTATATAAGTTGACTAACCTAATGGTTAACAAATGTAATTATGGTAAAGAAGTCCAATGGAAAATGGAGAATGTTTAAAAACTTAAAAAATTTATCGCTCCTTAAAATTGACTAGCTTCTGGATATGACATTAGGCTACAAGTATTTGAGCTTTGTAGATGTTTATTCAAGATACTATAGATTCTAATGCACAAGCTATATCATGAGAAGACTCCATTCATGACTCATAATGTGACATATTGCTATAAGGTAATGTCTTTTAGGTTCAAAAACACAATTTTAGTATAAGAAAGGCTTATCAATTCAATTTTATAAAGACATTTAGTGAGAAACATGGATTCATACATTGACAATATGATACTAAAGACCAAAATAAGGATTTATTAATATTATAGAACTGTGTGAATGTTTTAAGATGATTGGGGAGCACAATATGAAACTCAAACTTGAAATTTGCATATTTGGCATCTCAAGTAATAAGTTTTTGCTTTTTATAGTTAACTAGAAGGGAATAGAGATCAATCAGCACAAAGTCATGAAGATTTTTTTAACGAAAATTAATATGACTGTTGTGTAATAACTTTTAATAAGAATCATTATCCCATCGTGGTTTCTATCCAATTCTACAACCAAATATATATACTTTACAAATGATGATGGCAAAAGAATTTTGAATTGAATGAAGAATGCATGGAATCTTTTGAGGAGATAAAAATTTATCTGAGAATTTTTCCATTTCTAGCTACACTAATTGATAAAGAGAGTTGTACTTTACTTGGTAACTTCAAACAAGTTGATGGTTTTCATTCTTGTGAAAAGCCTTAAGCACCAAATACATATATATTATATGTGCAAGATCTTTTAAGGTTTATAGATAAAATATACACTTATAAAGAAACTCATGCTAACTCCCATGACAAAAGCAAGAAAGTTTCAACATCACTTTTAGGCCTATATTATTAGCGTACTTGCCACTGTGATATATGTTATACAAGCTTGAAATTTCTAAAAGGATAATAAGACTATCAATTGATTTAGGAGATTTATTGATATATGCCAAGGAATTCTATGAAGTCTCAAGTGATAGTAAATTTCATTATGAAATGTACATTCTCGAAGGATCTAGGTGATGAAGATGTAAGTCAATGACCTCTATTGTGGGTTATATAGATGTACAGAGCTATAAGATAAGGTGGGAATAAAGTAGGAATATATGTATAATAATCCCTCAATATATAGTTCAAAGATCAACCAAACCATAATTTCAAGAAAATTAATAATAAAGCAAAATATAAAGCTATCATGTGCGTAATTTGATTGATGAAAGAACTGCAAAACTCTAATATCCTGAATAAATTAGAGTCTTAATTGGTTGTCAATTAGTTGAATGAATGTTATAAAGTTAGAGAAGATGAGATGCAAAGATACAAGGAGTTCTTAAAACTTGTACTATTAGGATTAACATTAATTTTGAGTTAAAATTTAGAAGAAGAATAACTGGTAGACTAATTTGCTAAAGAGGGAGCTAGAGAAGTTTGGACATTTGGAGTGTTCTTAGAAAAGAGAATAAGCCTATGCTTAAGAAAACAATTTTGGGTCAATTGACATAGGGTGAGTAAAAACAGATTCCCAACTATCAGTTACATTGAAAAAAGGGAGCCAACTCTTAATAAGGAGTAGGTTCAAAAGATATTATGTAGATATGCAAGATATATCATAATGTGGGGAAATTATACAAGAAATCCTTTATGATGCCTTTTTTTTGTATTGAGTTAGTTTAATATAAACACACCAAATCTTGAGAGAAATCCATTAAGGATCCTATTAAGCACATCAAGGAGTAGTTAGTCTACCACATAAAATATTAAGGGTTTAATGTTTTTGGAAAATATTGAGGAAAGATTTTATAGACTATGTAAAGACCAGTAATTGTTGTCAAAGCCATAATCCTTACCATCATCGCGTAATTATAAATTTCATGCTAATTTTCAACATTGTACTATTTTCTTAGTAAGGGATAGACAGATTAAGTCACTTCCCTCTTGATATGAAAAATATCACTTTTCTTTTCGTGGTAGTTAATTATTTCACAAAATAGGATAAGGCAAAATCATTCACATAACTCACATTGAAGGTGCTAGAAAATTCACTGGAACCATATTATATGCAGATACAAAGTTCTTTTTTCAATAGTTATGTGAAAGCATGAGTAGAGTTTTTACAGATCTATAAGAATTAAATAGAAAGTTTCTTCAGTAGCACGTCCAATATCTAATGGTCTAGCAAAAGTGTCAATTATAGGATAATACAAAGATTGAAAATGAGGGTAAGTCACAGTAAGAGCTTTTATTTCGAGAAGCTATATAATATTTTTAGGCATAAAAACTTAACTCAAAGGGATCCATAGAAAAATCACCTTTTAATTTAACATTTAGAGTGGAGGAACTTGTCCCTATTGATTTAATATTTATAAATCTACAAATTTCCAGATTTATTAAAGAAAATAATTACAAGTATCTTTAAAATGGTGTGAGTTGATTGAGGAAAGAAAAAAGAAAATAACATTTAAGAATATCACTTATCAATAAAGAATCAAGCTATTCAATATGAAGAAAACAAAAGATAAAACTTTTGTTAAAGAAGTTTGAACCTAAAGAGAGAACACACATTGGAAAGTTTGGAAGCAAGGGGAAAGCTTGCTTTAAATTAAACAGAATTGTCTAGAAGCATGAGGTATCTAACTTTTTAATGCCTCATATTCATAATTGTTACTTATTCCTTTGAAATGTTAGCGTGCTCATCGTTCTCAATCTTAGGATTAGGACAAATTCTAAGGAAAATAAATATCTTAGTTCAAATTATCAATTGTGTAAGTGTGGATGTTTCAACTTAATCATTTCTTTACATTTATTAAACTTGATAAGTAAAATGGCCAAGTTATTGTAGTTATAAGTATCACATGACTTACTTTTTTGGAGATCGCAATATATGTCAACATTTTACTTATTTCTAATGAGTTACTTGATTTTATTGTAATTTCTCAAGTCAAGTCTTTTGTAATCTATATTTAGACTCTAAATCTTGGTATCAAAGGATTCAATACTTGTTCATCTCCCCTACCTCTTTAGCACGCTTATGATTTAGCTCATTTATAAAATTTTCTTACTGTCTAGCCATCCTCATATTGCTCAAGGAGAGCCTCTTAATCTCCATGCTAGCTTTCTCATTTCAAATTAATAAAGAATTTAAAATAACATAAGAATATTGGGTTTGAATTTGTAAAGAAGTTTGAGTAAAATTTACCTTTATAATGTTTACTTAATCTTGACAACAAACAATCTCTATTTAGTTATTCTCTAGTAACCTGCTATTCTCGGTCAATACAATGCCCTTGTAAACTTTGATTCTAACTCTACACTAACCAAAGATAGATCATCCACCTTGATATTCTATTTGAAAATTAATACTTCAATCTCAGGCGTGAAGTTTTTTCCTTTGTATTTGGAGACAACAAACTAAGAAGATGAAGTACATCGAGCAGATTTGGAGGTCGGTTGCAATGGCTTTAAGGAATGTTTCACTCGATATACATATAGACAAATGGCAACCACATGATCTACATGAGTTTCCTTATAGATCTATAGATTTCCTTGAGACATCATCCTTTTTTCTCTTCTTTAATGTGTCATAGCAATTTTGAGCCACAAATAAAAGCATATTGAGATCCATCCTTGCAAAATTTCACATTAAATGGTTAGTTTCAGACTATATGTAAATAATAGTATTTTTCTTTAGATAAAAAACTCGTAATTCTACCAATTATTAATGCTAGTCTCTATCAAAAGTTTTTTTATCTAACATCTCATCTTTTTTTGGAAGGGAATTCTTAAAATCCATCAAGGTTTAGGTTTAGGAGTTATAGATAGCATCTAAATTTTTTCTTTTACTAAAATCTAGATTAACCTCCCCCAAACCTGCCTAAAGCTAGAAGTGCTTTCATCCATCAAAGACATGAATAAGAAACATTTTTGTCACCTATGAGCTCCTTTAAGTGATTTGTTCAAAGTCTTTTCAATTTTAAAGTTTAGACTAAAACAATTAAAGAATTTGCTTAAGTGTCTAATTTGATGCAGAAATCCACAAAGCTGTAGGGATTGTTCAATATTTTAAGTGATATGCTACTTAGAAAGAGGCGATAAGATACTAGCTAAGAGTAGGATTGTAATTGTTTCAATGACGTAGATTTCTCCTTTAAGGTTTGGAAGCGTAATTTGAGAACTTGGTTATGGGAATTATGGGCTAATGGACATATGTCGTGGAGCCGGCCCTGGGCAAGGGCAGGTAGGACACCTACTCAGGGCCCAATTTTATGAAAAATAAAAGAGACAACAAAAGGGTCTCATTTTATTTCATTTTGTTCTTTATAAAGGTCTTGCTCTTTATAAAGAGCAACAAAAAGGTCCCTATTTTACCTATTTTATTCTTTATAAGAGCCCACTTTTGATTATCATAAATAAAGAAAAACTTTTTAATTTGCCCAGGACCTACAAAACATTAGGACCAGCCCTGATATGTTGTATAAATACGCAAAATTAGTAGACCCGTGATGTTGTCTCCACACGTTCTTATGGTCGTCTAGAAAAAACTAACAAACCCACAGTCATATCCTAAGTAATTATAATTTGTTCTAGAAACATATAAGTAAAAGTGAGAGTATATAATTAAGATAAATGCATCAAAACTCTAATAAGTTAAAAGGATGAACTTTCACTTTATCTTGTCAAACTCCCAGCATTTTCTTAATTACAAGTTAAACTAATTCGAGGTAGTATAGAAATACAAAATCATAAACCTAAAGATACTATTATATTTACATAATTATCGTGTTTATCATTTTTAAAAGCATTTTATTTGCTCTTCCTAATTTCACCCTAGATAGTCAATTAGTATCAATTTTTATTTCAAAAATTCAAGTATTAATACATATCTTTTGATTTTGATTTCAATAATTTCTAGAGAAAGTAGAGTTTGATTTCATTTTACCTAAATGAGAGCTATGATTAGTATTATGACTATCTTATTTTTGGTTTATCTCATCAAATATATCTCTCGTTCCTGTTTCACCTAACAAGGTCATTTTTTTTTATATTTTAAAAACTTGCTTTTGCTTTACAGGTCGATTTAGTTTTAATCAACGTAAAACAGCCGAATTGGGCTACGTTTTACTCACTGAATAATGACTTTGCTGCTACTAATTAATCCATATTACAATCTTAGTCCTTCCCAGAAATAGATTTCAAAGAGAATACAACACTTGATATCATTATTTAAACTATACCCATTTTAAGTCAGCACCAACAATCAAATTTACATACATCACGAAGCAAAAATACATTTATTACTCGTTAACAGAATTTATCATTGTTCTTAAATGATAATAAAGAATCCAAACTTTTCAACCTGTTGCAATGAATACGAATTCTTTTAATTTAAAACGTGGGAAGTTGTTGCTCCTTTCTATTTTAATTAGAAGATGTTGAAACTATTATTTAATGAGATATACTAAAAACTGTTTTCCCAGACTTTCAAAAAATAGAATCTCCTTCTTCCCCAAAACGTGGGACAGCCGACTTATCTCAATGTATAATTTCTGCCATTCCATTCTTATGTTTTTGGTGTCGCGAGAACCGAGAAGTTTGTTTCCATGCCAATTCTGTAGTTCGTGACTTGACATCTCCATCACCAGTTATCTGCAAGCATAATATATATATATATATTTATCTTCTTCAAATGAAAATGATAATAATTGATAAATATAAAAAGAATAATGGTTGAAATTATGAACTGAACACTAATTTTTATAAACAATCAAACCCACATATGACATATTACCAATAAAAGAGAATGAAGAATGAAGAAAGCGAGAAACACGCACCATGAAAGTGAGAGTGGGCAAAAGCAGGACCTCACTATATCTTTAATTGTTGTCGTTAAAAGCAGGTGGTCCTAACTCCTAAGAGCCAAAAAAGCTTTCTCCGCCGTTTCCCTGAACTTTTGCTTGTTACACTAAACTACGCACCCACTGCGCATCTTATCAAACATCACGCCCTCCCCGTTAGAGTGACTTGTGGGTGCGTCACGGTGAAACTTCATTTCTGCAGTTTTTGCCATACGTACCTTTCATGAGATTTATATGTAAACGAGCCCTTCTCTGGACCCAGCCTGAAAAGCATATTGTGGCGTTTTACAAATTACCAAATACGTTTCTTTTCATTTTCTGAGGTCAATTAGCATCCTCAAAAATCGGGTGGTTTTGAAGAAACTACCGACTCTGGCTTGTAACTAAGAGAAGTAATGATTTTTAAGATGGGTTTTGAAACTTGTAGCTAGCTAGGAGCGAGATGGCGTGTAGAATGGTCCACCATGGGACCAATCTAAGTCAAACCATGGGAAAGCAGGGGCTCTGTTGGATCATAGGCTCTGTGGCTAGCTTTACGTGATGGAGATCATCAATACATGTATGTTTGGAAAAGGGATTACTTTGTAGGTTGGAGAACAAACCCCAGCGAGAAGAAGTTGGAGGATATGCAAAATTATTGAGTGTGTTAAGGAGGTAGGGTCACCGTTGAACGAGTTGTATGATTGTTGGTACGACGTTGGGTCCTCAGTAATAGTCTATGTTTCTTGGTTAGAGCCAGAGGTTGGTCACGAGGATTTCCTTTTTCATTCTCCTTATGTTTCTCTTCAATGAGGAACGTAACTGTTATAATATTTCCTAACTAGCTGTTCATTAAAAATGCAAAAAACAATTTTTAAGGGATTTCAGTTTTTATATATCGTTCCTGTCTAAGCTATGGGTCATGGAAGAAATGAGAGGGTTTAAGTCATGTTAATAATAATCTCTGCTTCTAATTTACCATATATATATATATATAAAGAAAATGTTTCGTAATTAGGTTTTACAGGCTCTTGTTAATTATAAAATATGTATGTGCAGTGCAGACACTTGAAATATGAGATTGACGAAAAGTTGCCATGGATTGGTATTTGTACATATTAATTGATTAATAGGTAGTAGGTAGAGAGTAGGAGGTCGCAAGCTCAGGGCGAAACAACCAGTAGAGTAGCTACGTCATACTATACGAAGCTCATTAATTTGTGGAAAGTTCAGAAAAACAGGGGGGCCTACGCCACTAATTTGGTTTGTTTTGTTTTCTGCATTTGATTTAACGCACTCAGGCTCATGCATCCTCCGCAGGACCAATATTCCTTGGTGTTTCGACAAAACCACGTCACTTATGTGTGTGCTTTCGCTCCGCTACTCATCAGAGCAGAGCCTCCAAGATTGGCCCGCCTCGTTACCGCTAAAATTGATATAAATAATGTCACCCTATTGTCTTGATAATAGAATTACACTTCTTTCTTGTTTCCTCCCTGACTCAATTAAAGAAGGAAATTTTTTAAATTTTGAAGTAGCTGGACAACGTTGATAACTGTAATTGCATTTAAAATAATTAGCGTCCCCTTAGAATCCAAGTAATTGAATAGATAAGGACGTATAATAATAATTATAATATATTGGACAAAATTTAAAAATAAATTATTTTTAATTAATTAAATTTATTTTATTCTTTTATATACTATTTATTACAAATGTCACTACTTGTAAGGTTATACATGTTACCAATTATAAGGCTACAAATGTCATTAATTGTAAAGCTACACATGTCACCGTTCTATTGCTCTACATGTCACAAGTCTAAAGTGTCATTTGTCACAAACTTAAAGAGCCACGTGTCAAAATTATACTCAAGCCACTTGTAATTCATTTAACTGAGCCATTTGACACTTATTCCCAATGCCATATGTCACCATTTTATAGGCCTAATCAACCTAAATTCTCATGTATCAATTTGTTTTGCTCTTTAATATTTATCTTAGATTAGATGCACATATCACCTCATCAATTACTCAATTGTAATGATAAATTCCTAATTCACTAATTATAATGCATTAAAACAAAATTCAAGACAAAATCAACGCACAATTACATCACGATCAATAAAAAACATTTCATGCCTCGGAACATGTCAATTGAGTGTATATATTATCTTGCAATGTTTTCTAAATCATGATTTATATGTGTATACGAATATTATACAGGTAAATGAAATGCACCTCGTAAATTCTTAAATGAAATAACTCATGTGACTTAATTCTAACAGTTTAATCTCTTAACAATTTTAGGAGGCAGGATATTACAACTCTCTCCCTTAAGAAATTTCGTCCTCGAAATTCTTACTTGACTGATCAAACAGATGAGGGTAATGCTATCTTTATAAAATCAAAGAAAAAATATTGTTTAATAAAATAGATCGAACTAAGCCTAGCTTATTCGATATCCCAAATACCCTAAGGAATGTCGACAAGTACTCTCGTTGAGGTCGAAATCATCTGACCATTAAGGACGTCAACTTAACGATCCGAGACTCAACTTCTCGACCAAAGGCTTTCAACACCTGAATTCTACTCCTAAGGCTCATGAACTATTTGAAAATGGTAATAACACTTTTAAAAATGTAAAAACCATGTTCTGATACCAATTTAATTGTCACGATCCAGAATCACATCGAACACTTGACAACCGTTGCATACCCAGGTTAAGGATACTCGCGATACCTTTAACCACTGAATACCTTTTTGAAAACATTTGGGCAGCACAATGACTGTATTTTTAAAATCCCAAACTTAATTAAAACACCTAGAAATAGTTTTAAACACATTTCTATATTCACATTAAAATTCTACCACAACTTCTGGACTTTTAAGTCCACTCAAGAGCAATCTCAGTAACAGTAAAAAAGGTTTATACATAAGATCATTTACAAATCACAAGACAGTCAAAAGTTAATTTACAAAATCATAAAGCATATCAAGATAACTAACTTAATAAAAACAATTCATGAGTCACTATATAACAAAAGTACAAAACAGAGACTATCACGTGTGGTAATGCCTCAAAAATATCAAAAAAACGAGCGATACATTCAAAACCTCAAACTCACCAAATTAACCTGCATGGCTGGAAAACGGAGGGGTGAGTACATTATGTACTCAATGAGCAGGAAAAACAAATATGGTAAATAGAACTCGATGCACATCAAGACAGTATAGATAGTTGTTATAGCTTTGGATGTCACCTTTGTTTTTGTATAGCGCAATTAGCATACTAAGTTTCTACTCATTTGACATTTTGGTAAACTTAAGGATCACATTAAAAAGCTTAGCTAGTTAAGCAAAACCCTCTTTTCCTATGCTCTTCCACACCTCTATCGGTATCTCGTCAGACTCTACTACACTTCCACTCTTCATCTCCCTCAAAAATTTTTAATTTCTTTCTTTATAATCTATAGGCTACAAGTATAGTTGTGAGACCTCTTGTACGTACTAAGATCACCTAAAGAGATGTTATCATTTATGTTTTCATTAGAAAGGATATATAAGTACCTTTTTCATTGTCTCTCGATGTCATTTTTATCCACTAGCACCCACCCTGCTTTATCTTTCATATAAAAATTTGATTTAAGTCTCTTGCTTTCAATTCCCTAACTCTCACCAACTTAAAAATAGCCTATTCTCCATCTTTAGTTTCCAATTATTGGTACAATTTTTTTGTAAGTTCTGCTTTTAGCTTATGAGAATATCTTCATCTCGTTCTTTACTAGTTTATAACTTTCTCTATTAACTACTCTCTCTAGCTCTATGGTGCTATCCAATATAGTTTTATAGGCAACCTTTTTGATCTTGACCTTTTCTTATACATCTTCATTCTACCACCAATACTCTATCTTACAAACCTTGGCCCTTAGGCTATATTTGGTTGTTGTTTATTAATGAAATGGAATGGAATATAATATTATTCCATCATTTGTAAGAAGGGTATATAATGAAATGTAATGGAAGAGGAAGGTTTCATATTATATCCTATTCTATCCTAAATAGTAAAAATGAGAAACCTCCAATTTGGGAGTTTTAGGATGGAATGTAAAATGATAAACAAATTTTCACTATATTACATTATAAAGCCTTCTTCCAAACAATATTTCATATATTACATTATGAACCTTTCAATCTCTCCCAAACAAAAATTTTCTAATATTACATCCATTTACATTCCATTTCATTATAAATCATTCAATTCCATTAAAAACCTTACATCCAACCAAACATAACCTTAAGAAAAACCTAAGATCTTTGTAGCTCTATTCCTTAAAAGAGTTGCTAGTCTCTCCCATATTTTGTTGGCATCTCCTTCTAATTTTCATTCTTTTCCATATATTACTTTATCTCTAAGTTGTTCCACCATATCCCTTTTTAGATTATACCATTTGACTCTGGTACACTTTCTCAGACTTCTTTTCTTCCTCCAAACTTTAATTATAAGACCCAAAATTAACAATCTATGTTGTACTGACAAGCAAGCACTAGGTGTTACCTTGTAATCCTTGCAACTAGGTCAATTGCTTTACCTTACAAAGAAGTAGTCAATTTGAGTTTTCATAGTTTTACTTTTTAAAAGTTATTTGTTTTTCTTGAAAAAAAAGTTAGCTATCACCAACTTAAATGTTACCACGATATCCAACAGAGTAGTCCCACTATCATTTCTATCACCGTACCAAACCCCCCTATAATTATATAAATATCTATATAAAGTTGCCCCTATACAACCATTAAAGTCTCCTTTTAGAATAACTCTCTTATCAAGGGAGATTTATCGATGTGAACCTCAAGGATGAGCCTTGAAACCTAACAATCACGCAATGGAAACAAGGAACCTAAGAAAGCTAAAACATGTTAAATCACTACAAGAAAATTACTAATTGGTGATGGAAAATTACCAATGGAAAAATTGCAGTAAAATGCCGATGGAACATCATATTTTGTTGATAATATTATCAAAAAATTTCATTTTGCAATGGATAAAAATATCCATCGATAAATGTGGAGGCCCAGTAATTTTTCCAATGGAACATATCCATTGGTATAATAGGCAGGAATGCTTGGTGGCATAAATAAGTGTCAGAGTGTACTGACAAAAATATTTTTGTCGGTAAATTAATGACAAAATCATTTTTTTGTTAGTAAAATTGAAAGATAAACATTGTCGTTTACTTTAATGTTTTTAATAAAATGAAAATGATGTCGTTTGGTTTAACACCAAACGATGTCATATTTGTTTAACCTAAAAGGTACCGAAGCCCCCCTCTTCTATGATCATTTGTTTTTCTCTTTTTCATTCTCTCCTCCGTTAGTTTTCCTCCCTGTCCTTGTCATTTTAGTCTCTATCGTCCTTGCCTTTGTTGCTGTCCTTATAGCTATCGCCAACCTTGTCTCTATTTAAGGTGGTTTTTATCCTTCCTTATGTTTTATGCTTGTTAAAATCATGCTTTATGATTTTATAACCTATATGGTAACGAAGCTGAAGTAAATTTAAACAGCCCTCAAATTTCCCAGGGGAGGAGAAAGTTCTGAGTGGAAGTTTTAGATTGACGTGTTCAGCTTGAATTTTGGGGCTTGAATTTATAGCCGCATAAAGATGGTCAAAGTTAAACAAGATTAAGAAAGGAAAGAATAACTGCGTATCTATAGCTAGCATCTTTGTCTCAGATTTGAATGATAATAATGATGGTTAAGTATATAAAAAAGTGTCCAAGTGTAACCTTATGCATTACTTTTACTTTTAAAGTAACTTTCTTTTATTATCAAAGATACGTAAATTTTTATATTTGTTGTTATTTCTATAGAGAAATTTACCAATAGATAAGAATAGATAGTCCTAACTTAAGAAATTTCCAAACCCAAATCCCACCAAGAAAGAAATAAGTTTTATTAAATATCAACCTATAATGAAGTAAATTTATTGTAAATGATTTGGATATTGCCATTGATGCCTTCAAGTCTAACTTGGTAATTGTATTTTATTTATTTATATTAGCATTAATGCATGAAATAATAGTTTAGATAATGAATTGGAGTCGAATATCTTTTTCTTCATTGTTTCTAATCCTCTCATTTAGAATAAGCATTGGTGTTGTTATTGCATTTCAATAGAAGGGAGATTATGATAGTCGATTCTGATCATAAGGAAAATGGTATAATGAAGAACTTGTTTAGAGCACCAATAAAGCATGTTATTTAAACTGTATGTTGTAATATAAATTCCATTACATTATGCCTAACATAAAAAATATTGGTTAAAGATTATAGGCATATGTCTTATGGCAAGTTTTGGTTTATTTTAGTATGGAACACAATGATAAAGTTTTGTGATCCATTTATTCTATCACTTATATACGAGAATTCCCAAGGCAACACAAGAAATATCAAAATCATTATATTTATCTCTTTTTTTTAATGTTTTCTTATTATACATTATTGTTGAGTTGAATTATAGAGATTGTATAAAATTTTGAGTATGTATGCCTATTGATGAATAAAACAACTATATAATTCGCATATGTTGTGTATTAGAATTTTGGTATAAGGAATAGCATCGTATATCATTTGTTATAGTAGGTTCATATTTATATGTCATATGCACCTTGTAAGATGCAATATATTATTGATAACATAAATGACTTGTAATGGCGGAAGTTGACCAAGATTCAGAAGCACTGATGTAATCGTGTGACGTCAAGTGAATTTAATTACTTGCACCATCAATGTCTATCTTTTATAACCAAAATTTAGATAAAATCACACCAATAAACTTATGGATTATAGATTAAATATTTGAGGAAAGGATTTTGCTCTTGTAGATGTTACTGATAATTATGTTAGTAAAAACAATGTACCAATTGCATGTTATGTAAACTTATATTTCCTTTAATATGAATTTTGCTAACATCGTTAGCTTTTATAAATTGTGAACTTAAATAAAGCATATGCGTCTCAATTGCAATAAAAGGTCAAGGCAAGTAGCGGTTGCAAAATGCAACACATTTTTGTAATAAAAATGATAAGGCAAGTAAGAACTGTAGAGAACAAAGACAAAAAGATCTAAAACACAAACACTATAAGTGAGCTCCTATTACTTTCCCAACACAAAATTAATACATTTTTAAAGTTCTTCCATAAAAATAAAATAGTGGGAAGATGGTTAACTCAACAGTGAGTGAAAGTAATTGTTCCTTTACTATGCACTTCACAATTAAAGGAATATATAGAATGGAATAATATTTTTAGGCACCAAATTTCTTGGCCCTATTACATAGGAAAAATAACATTGACAATTTTGCAATTGCATTACGCTATTTTGGTCCATATTATGATTGTTGCATTCCTTTTTATTTCTTTATATGTGAATTATAGTTAATTTTCCTTTAAAGACTTGATGTTTATATCACATGCTGGAAGTGTTCTACTTGTGTTGGTATATATCACATGCTTTTATTGACCTTATACTGATAATTGATTGTAAGTGTTTCAAGTGTTAATGCTTATAGTAAATTTTGGCATTGTATGCAACATATATAAATACAAAACTATTGAACAAGTGTATTATACGAAATATGAAATATTCTTTTTCACATGTCATATTTTTTGTTGAAGAGCGTCGCTCATCCTTCTTCTTCATAGTTTATGGTTATTTGTCCATCCAGGTAAGTCGTCTAACTCATGTCCACCATATGCATGGCTTTAGTAGTACGAGTATTTTTGTTTGGGTTTTGTGTGAATGCAAAGAAGGTCTTGATTTTGTGTTGTTGTTTAGAATATTCTTATAATCACTAATGAGTTTTTATGTTCTTCTTTAATAGCCTAAGAATTTATGTTTTAGTTTTGTTTGAATCATTGATGAGTAGATGTATGATTACATAAGTACTTACTATATGTAGAATGAGTTTGGGATCTTATGGATGATCTAATGCATAATAAACCCTTAGGATGGTATATAGGTTGGAAACCCATGATGCAACTCCCATGAGGGTTATCGGTGAAAAATTCCACGAGCCTAAGAGTCATAACAAGAACTTGCTTTCTCGACTCATTTGGTGTAATAATGCCACTACTTTAGGTTTTCTTTTAATTCAAACTTAGTGTACGAACTTGAATCAAAAAATTAAAGAAGTAGTAAGTTGTATAATTACTAAAACTTCACAATGATTTGAGGTATATTAACCCTTAAGATGGTATATAGGTTGGAAACCCATGATGTAGCTCTTATGAGGCTTATCAATGAAAGATTCCACAAGTCTAGGAGTCACATCAAGAACTTGCTTTCTCAATTCATATAGTGTAATAGTGAAATGACCTTAGTGTTTCTTTTATTTTGAATTTAGTGTACGAACTTGAATCAAAAAATTAAACAAGTAGTAAGTTGTATAGTTACGGAAAATTTACAATGATTTGAGACATAATAAACCCCTATGATGGTATATAGGTTGGAAACTTGTGATGCGGCTCTTTTGAAGCTTATCGGTGAAAAATTCCACAAGCCTAAGAATCACAACGAGAACTTGCTTTCTTGATTCATATGGTGTAACATTGTCATGTACCTTAATGTTTTTTTTAATTCAAACTTAGTGTAAGAAATTGAATTAAAAAAATTAAAAAATTAGTAAGTTGTATAGTTACGGAAAATTCACAATGATTTGATGCATAATAAACCCTTAGGACAGTATATAGGCTGGAAACCCGTGATGCAGCTCCTATGAGGCTTATCGGTGAAAACTTCCATGAGTCTAGGGGTCACAATGAGAACTTGCTTTCTCGATTCATAAGGTGTAAAAATGCTATGCACCTTAATAGTTCTTTTAATTAGAACTTAGTGTACGAACTTGAATCAAAAAAATTTAAAGAAATAGTAAGTTGTATAGTTAAGAAAAATTCACAATGATTTGAGGTATAATAAACCCCTAGGATGGTATATAGGCTAGAAACCCGTGATGCAGCTCCCATAAGGCTTGTCAATGAAAACTTTCATAAGCCTAGGAGTCACAACGAGAACTTGCTTTCTCGATTCATAAGGTGTAACAATGTCGTGTATGAACTTGAATCAAAAAATTAAAAAAAAGTAGTAAGTTGCATAGTTATAGAAAATTCAAAATGATTTGAGGCATAATAAACCCCTAGGATGGTTTACAGACTGAAAAATTGTGATACAACTCCTACGAGGCTTATCAGTGAAAAATTCCACGAGCCTAAGAGACATATCAAAAACTTGCTTTCTTGATTCATATAGTGCAACAATGCCAAGTACCTTAATATTTCTTTTAATTCGAACCTAGTGTACAAATATGAATAAAAAAGTTAAAGAAGTGGTAAGTTGTATAGTTACAAAAAATTCACAATGATTTGAGGCATAGTAAACCCCTAGGATGGTATATAGGCTGGAAACTTGTGATGTAGCTCCCATGAGGCTTGTCGGTGAAAAATTTCATAAGCCTAGGAGTCACAATGAGAACTTTCTTTCTCAATTCATAAGGTGTAACAATGCCACATACCTTAATGGTTCTTTTAATTTGAACTCAGTGTATAAACTTGAATAAAAAAATTAAATAAGTAGTAAGTTGTGTAGTTACAAAAAATTCAAAATTATTTGAGGCATAATAAACCCCTAGGATGGTATATAGGCTGGAAACTTGTGATACAACTCCCATAAGGCTTATCGGTGAAAAATTCCATGAGTCTAAAAGTCACAACGGGAAATTTCTTTCTCAATTCATATGGTGTAACAATGCCACATACCTTAATGTTTCTTTTAATTCAAACTTAGTGTACGAACTTGAATAAGAAAATTAACGAAGTAGTAAGTTGTATAGTTATGGAAAATTCATAGTGATTTGAGGCATAATAAACCCCTAAGATGGTATATAGGCTAGAAACTTGTGATGTAGTTCCCATAAGGCTTATCGGTAAAAAATTTCATGAGCCTAGGAGTTATAGCTAAAACTTGATTTCTTGATTCACATGTGTAAACAATGCCACATACCATAGTGCTTATTTGAAATCAAACTTTGGAAATCAACTTATAGGTGATTAATTCAAACATGATTACTTGCAATTCAATGTGATTAATTCTCACTTTTTTAAATGGAAATTTTGTAGAAATGAATAATGTTGATAGATCTTGGATGTATAGACGATTAACAACTTATAGTTTCATCAATACTGAGTTTATTGAGGAAGTTGAAGCTTTTAATCACTATGCAAATTCTCAACCTGCATATATGGATGGTCCAAAGATCAAATGTCCATGTAAAAAGTTTAAACATATTCATTTTCTTCCTATTATGAAATGAATCTCCATTTGTTAAGAAAAGGGTTTATTCAAAATTATTTTGAGTGGACAGAACATGGAGAGTCATTGATTTGTAGCACCTCAAAGGATAATGAAGTCAACTCGTTAATAAATGTGGATGAGTTTAAAGGGGGGATTGGATTTGGAACAAATAATATGGGTGCAACTGAATATCTCTACATCCAAATGGTTTATGATGCAGTCGGTTATACCTTTCAGGAAAATATAGAAAATCTTCGAAAAGAACCAAACCTATATACAAAACAATACTTTGACTTACTACAATCAGTGGACCAAGAATTATGGCCAAATTGTGAGATGATGACTCAAAGTCTTAAATTGCTCAAATATTGAACATAAAGTCTGAAGGGCATATTTCTAATCTAAGTTTTGATAAAATTCTTGGTTGGTATAATGAATTATTGTCACTTGATCATACAATGGTTGATAATTTTACAATATGAAGAAACTTATTGGAAGTCTTGGTTTGCCAATTGAAAAAATTGATTGTTGCAAATTGGGATTTATGTTGTTTTGGGGAGGTGATGTGGAATTACATAGTGCAAATTTTATAGCCAATCTAGGTTCAATCCTAGAAAGCATACTACAAAATAGAAATTAGTATCTTGGAAGCAAGTGTATTACTTCCTACTAACTCTGAGACTTCAAACACTATATGTCTCTGATGTTATTATATCTCATATGAGATGGTATAATGAACATGAATAGGAATATGGAATAATGAGCCATCCATCAGATGTACTGGCATGGAAACATTTCAATAACACCCATTATGAGTTTGCTACTAAAAGTTGAAATGTTAGTTTGAGATTGTCGATGAATGGATTCCAACATTTTGGTCAATCCGGCCAATAATATTCATCATGGCCAATCATAATTACTCCTTATAATTTGCCTCCATGGATGTGTATGAATGAGGAATATATGTTCTTGACAGTGATTATACCAGGGCCTAGAAATCCAAAGTATAAAATTTATGTATTCTTACAACCATTGGTGTTTGAATTGCATCATCTTTAGGAATATGATGGAGACATATGATATGTCTCTTAATCAAAATTTTGTGTTGAGAGGAGCTTTGATGATTATTAGTGGTTTTTCAATGTATGCTATGTTTTCTGGATGGAGCATAGTAGGAAAATTGGCTTATCCTTATTGTGGAAATGATTCTGATGCATTTTATCTTCCAAACGGGCCAAAACTTCTTGACCTAAAAACACAGGAAATTTCTTCCTCCAGATTATCCATTTAGATGTAATACATAAAATTTCATTAAGATTAAGATGGTATAAACACCTCCTCCCCTTCACAAAGCTGGTGAAGAGATATTGAAGGAGATTATTGAATTAGGGTTGCTGAAAGTTACAGAACTTAAAGCTGATGAAGTTAATACAAGCACTAATAAAAACTTTAGTTAGAGAAAACAAAACGTATTTTAAGATTTTTCATATTGGAAAACTAATTTGACACGTCATAATTCAGATGTGATGCATATTGAAAAAAAATATTTTTGAAAATTTGTTCAATACCATAATGAACATTGAAGGTAGGACAAAGGACAATGCAAAATCACGTGCTAATTTAAAACCTTTTTATAGAAGGAATGGGTTAGATAAAGATCTTCACACCAGTAAATATTTGAAAGCATATTACACTTTGGACAAAAAAAATAAAATTTTGTGTGAATGATTAAAGTCTAAAGTTTCTGATAGATATGTCTCAAACTTAGCAAGGTATGTGGACATGAGGAAGTACAAATTATTTGGGATGAAAAGTCCTGATAGTCATGTGTTTATGCAAGGGCTATTTCCAATTGCATTTTGGGAGTTGCAACTAAATAAGGTTTAGGAAATTATAATAGAATTAAGTTTGTTTTTCAAAAGCTTAACATCATCTGAAATAAAGTTGGCTAAAATGGAAAAACTAGTAAGGGAAATTCCAGTAATCTCAAGCAAATTAGAAGGAATTTTCCCTCTAAGCTTCTTTGAATGTATGGAGCATCTACCCATGAATTTAACACATGACACTAAACTTGTTGGTCCAGTTCAATATCGATGGATGTATACATTTGAGAGGTAATCATAGTAAATATTTCAATTAGAGTTATAACATGTTTTAATCACAGAATTACATATCAATAGTTATTTGTAATGTAGGTATTTACATCACTTAAATTTACATCTCTTAAATAAAAATGTCAAAAACAAGGTTGGGGATGAAGGTTCAATATGTGCACACAAGAGAAAGATAAGTTCCTCGTAATGAAGATGAGGGAGGAACATGTGATGTTGATAGTAACTTATCCTTTTTCACATATCCTGGATGAACATATGGATGAACATATAGATGATCAACATAAATAATGTTAACAAAGGAAGAAATAAAGGTTGCCTATGGTTACATTTTATTAAACTGTCAAGAGGTTCAACCTTTCGTGCAGTAAGTTTAAGTTGATTTTCAAATTGATTATTTAGGTTTTTGAAGTTAGTGTTTTTCACAACTAAAATACATAATAATGTCTTTAGATTATATGAGAAATGATGACATGAGATAATACCCGAAAAATCACAGGATGATATCAATAAAGAAGTTAAATGACTCTGTCCTTGATGGTTCGAGAAATATGTAAGTTTTCACTTACAATTATCGAAATGGTTGAATTATTAGATCAAATTATTCAAATGACATTATAGTATTTAATATAATATTTTTTATAGGCCTTAGAAAATTCAATAGAGAACAAGTTCATATGTGATCTTACGAAAGGACCTTTGTGAATTATTAAATCATATCTAATGTATTTCATTAATGGATACAATTTTATATAGAATATCATGTCATAGCATGGCAACAGTAAATAGTGGGGTTTACATGCAGGGAGAATTGATGGATTATTATGGTAAAATTATTGAGATACTTGAAATTAAGAACCTTGCATTGCCAAGAAAGCAGAGTGTGATATTTAAGTGTGATTGGTTTGATCCAACTCTTAATGTTGGTACAAAAGTGCACAACAGATACAATCTAGTTGAAATCAACCAATGAAGAAGATATAGACAATTTGAATCTTTCGTGTTGGCAATCCAAGCAATCCAGGTGTATTATATCCATTTTCCCAACTTATGATGTGATAATTCAGATTTGTTGGTTGTTTACAAAGTAAAACCTATGAGTGTTTTTGAATTACACGGAAAAGGAGAAAATAAGAGAATTGAAAGTGAAGCGTTTCAAGAAGAGGTTTAAGAAAGTGATCCAACTCCTAATACTGGTACAAAAGTGCATAGCCAAGACAATCTAGTTGTAATCAACTAGCGAAGAAGATTTCGACAATTTAAACCTTTCATGCTGGCAATGCAAGTGATCTTGGTGTATTAAGTCCCTTTTTCTAGCTTACGATGAGATAAGTCAGATTAGTTGGTTGTTTGTAAAGTAAAACCTATAGATGTCTTTGAATTACATGGAAAAATAGAAAATAAGAGAATTGAAAGTGTAGCATTTTAGGAAGATGTTGATGAAATAAATGCATGTGTTAATTATGACCAGAATGAACCTTTGAACGATCGAAATAATGAATATGTTGAAATTTTTACCTAAGAGGATAAGAAGGGCGAGAGATTTGAAGAGGAGTCTAAGTTTGATTCTAATTCTTAAAAAAAAAAGATGACGATGATTTTGATTTACAATTAAGTTATCATGATAGCGATTAATTTGTGTTTGTAATAGAATAGTATGTGAATAAATCTATTATTACATAAACAATATATTGTTATATATTTAATTCATATTGTTCTATTACTGGAATATTTAATAAAATGTGAATTTCAGGTTAAAATTATGCCACGAAAGAGAAAACAGGATATGATGTGGCCAAGGTTAAGGTTATCACGATTTGGAGCCGGTTACATTCTAGGTGCAGCATTACATTCTTTAGTTGCTACAGAATCAGGTGCTATACCTTCATCTACTACACATCTAGATTATACATCACCTTTTGTCCTGTTGCTACGCCACCCCTGTACCAATAGAGATATCACTAGTAAACGTAGCAGATGAAGAAAGTGACCTCCAGCTTGGTGCTAAGGGAGTAAATGGAAGAACTTACATCACAATAGTCAACAATCTGTGAGTGAAAATACATTCATGTTAACTTCATAGGTTTATACTAAAGTTATAGGTTTAATTTGAAAATGATTTAAAATTGCTTATATATTAGGTTGGTTCCGTCTGGAATGTGCTCAAGAAACATGACATCCAAGTTCAAAGAGAAGATTAATCTTGAGGGTTATATATGGAAGAATGTCTCTCAAGTGATAAAGGATTTTTATTATTAGGAGTTTGAGGTACAAAAAAATATTTTTTTTTATTTTTTTATCTAATTAATTTTATACTTTTATTAGACAAATATTATAGGTTATAAGTACTTATAGTACATTTTTCTTTTCTTCATAAAGAATTTTTTTGAGATTCCAAATTTTACATGGTAATTTGTAAAGTATGAAAGAGGCGAGCTCGTACACATTATAGAGACTTTCTTGATGCGCTACACAAGATTGGTGTATGACCTCCTTATATATTTGAAGAAATATGGAGTCGTTGATAGTAGTATTGGACATCACCCGAGGCAATGTCAATTTTAGAGTGCAATTCTGCAGATAGATGTGGAGGACCAGGGGGAGAGAGTCTTCGCGTACACACTGGAGGATCTATTACCCACTAAGAGTATGTAGAGAAACTTGTATCTACATTTTACATTTATATTCTAATTTTTTCACTTTGATTTATTTCAATTTAATTTGATGTGTGAATTTTGGAATGAAAATATATATGTATTATAGAGAATGATAATGTTATAAATTTCTAGTACCATATATGACCGTTGTTGAGTTATTTTCTTTATTTAACAGGGGGTAAATATCATAAAAAATAGAAGAAACTCTACCAAAAATTTTGAAAATTGTAGTTCACTTATAAAATTTTATTGTGATGCAGGAAAAGCCTATGGCAGGAAGCCTACACCCTATTAGCTCTTTTTGCACACTCACACTGAGAAGCATAATGGTGTGACCTCCGTCAACACCCGATGTAGAGAATTTAATGTATGTGAATTTATGCTTTAATATTAATTCTTAATAATTATCACTTATTAACATAGACAATGCCTACTGATAGTATAAAATATAAGAAAGCATTCAATGACAATCTCAACACTCTAAAACTGTTGATGAGATTCAGGCATATCTTGATGTAGTGGGTGGTAGGGACTGTCGTGAAAGGATCTTCGGCTTAGGCTCATTTGTGAATACATGCTATTCACAATCCTCTATGTTGGGACCCGATCCGGGAACCGGATCCCAACCGAAAAACGAAAGAAACGAAGCGGATTCCAATCGTAGAAAAACGAATCCGAAGGCAACACAAATAAGAAAATGCGGAAACCAATAGCAAAAATGAGAAAGCAACGAATCAAATAACATTTCTCAAATCACAACATGCAGAAGCAAACGCAAAACCGAAAGCAAATCGGATCTCAAATCGAATACACATCCGAATCGAATACAAAACGAATTGAAACCAATTTCCGACATCCATGAACAAAGAACAGAGAAACAAGATCGCGTTGGAAACCTAGACTGTCCAAAATCCGGTATAAAATTTTTCTTTCTTATTCCTTTCCTTTTCATTTCTTTCACCTTCCTTAGTCAATTTCTCAATTCCTATTAATTCCTCAATTCAATATACAAACCATAATCATTATACATAAGGT
>JANZLD010000236.1:57000201-57014709 GCA_026413575.1 Erythroxylum carthagenense
ATATTAATCCTCTAATTTCTTAATTAAACCTTAATTAATCTCAATTATACTCCAATTAATCCATACTAAGCCCAAAATAATAAATTATCAAAGTTCACACTTAATGACATCATAAAAGAAAATTCGGGATCTAACAGAGGGGCAGAATCTCATTACAACAGTCAGATCATCCGCCTTCACCAACTGCATAGTTTAGTTTTGCTACTCTCAAGTCATTTTGTATGAATTACATATTTATTATTGTAGATAATAATTTTTATTATTAATTAAGATAAATTTTACTTTATATTATCATCCAAATTACTATTTTGATAAATTAAATGTAGAAAAATTCAATATATTATCACAAGATAATTGTAGAAATTAAATATCAATCACAAGATTACCAATCGAAATTAAATTTACAACTTCAATGTATGAAAAATAAAAAAAAATATTGGTGCATTTATTGACCGAATTATAATATCTATCGGTAAATAATTTACTGATGGATAAACTTACTGTCATTAAATTTTCCGATAGAATTTAAACACCTTTTCCGTCGTTAAATTTACTGACGCACATACAAAATCTATCGCTAAATCTACTGATGAGAGACAACTTACAGTCACTAAATGTTTTGACATATTTTCAAAACTTTGTCCGTCGGTAATATTTACCAATACAATTAAAAATTCCATAGCTGTATGTAGCGATAGAAATAAAAATGTTCATTGGTAAATTATTCACGGAATATTTCTATTCCGTCACTAAAGATTACCAAAAATCGTTTCTTTGATGACATGGGCAGTTGGTAATTTCCATTGACAAATTTGCTTACCGACAAAAAACCTTCACATTCTATTAGTAATTTCTGTCGCTAAACACCCATTTTCTTGTAACATAGGATAGATAAACCTTAACCTGATATTTATAAAAGACAAGAACCAAAGGTAGAGGATAGGTTTTGAATGTCATAAGATAATAATCTTGATAAAGTTTATAAGTTCCCAAAGGAAAAAAGGACAAAAAAAACGTCACTTAAATGATTTCTAATTTTTTTGAGGTGTTTTAAACAATACAATGGTTGCCTTTATACAACTTTAATTTTGAGCTAATTAAGGTAAGAAACGACCCTAACTGAATAATTTGACAATAATAAAAAATACCCATGATTTAATCTAATCATAGTATAAAACCTATGATTTAAGCTAATCATAATGTGAACATAATCCTAATAGTTGGTCTGGATTAGAAACAAGAGAAAAAAACATTATTTGATGCCTAAAATCACTCCAAATTTGTTGGGATAACTTGTAAACATTTTTTATGAATAAAACACACTTTTTGATGCCTAAAATCACTCTTAATTTATTAGGACAACTTACATGCAATTTTTAACATGTTTGAACATGTTTTGGAATGCTTGGAACATATTGAAATAACTTTGACACTCATTAGGCTTCTGAACTCAGCTTGGATCAGATTTATTAGGCCCTGAGTTCTCTCTAAGCTAATTAGAGCTTGTTTAGTCCATATCCCTTCAATTAGTCCATTTATAGCTTCCTTTATCTTCTTGGATCTAGCTCTTGTAATTGGGCCTCCTTGAGTGCTCAATGGATCCTTTGGAGCTTTACTTAGGCTAGCTTGTTTCTTATCATTCCCCATCTCTCCAAAAGGATTCGTCCTTGAATCATCACATGCCTTAAAGAGAGATAAATCAGCAACATTAAAGGTAACACTTACATTACCATATTTGTTTGGAAGATCCAAATTGTAGGCATTGTCATTAATCTTTGCAAGCACTTGAAATAGACCATCTCCTCTAAGATGCAACTTTGATTTTCTTTGTTGTGAAAATATTTCCTTGCGTAAATGAAACTAAACCTAATCACTAGGTTCAAATATCACTTTCTTTCGTCCTTTGTTATATTGAGTTTCATATTGCTTGTTCCTCTTCTCAATATTCAGCTTTACTTTATCTTGCAATACCTTCATTGAATCTTCCTTCCTCTTTCCATCCAAAGTAACCCTTTCCTCATGCAATACCTTCATTGAATCTGCCTTCCTCTTTACATCCAAAGTAACCCTTTCCTCAATTAGAAATGGCATCAATCCAATGACATTGATAGATAAAACCCATATACAACTTCAAAAATAGAGTAGTTTGTTGTCAAATAGACATTCCTATTGTAAGTAAATTTGATATAGATGTTTTCTGATTCTTCAAATTCCTTTATATAATGGCACATAATAAGATAGATAACATCCTAGTAAGAACGTCAGTTTGGGGATGACAAGTCATTGAAAATAATAACTTCATTCCCATCTTTACACTTAAAGTCTTCTAATAGTAACTTAAGAAATTCACATCTCTGTCACTAATAATACTCCTTGGAATGTCATATAAACGCACAATCTTTTTAAAGAACAAATTAGCTATATGTGTTGCATCATCAATTTTAGGAAATGGAATGAAATGGGTCATTTTTAAGAATCTGTCAACAATAATAAAAATAGAATCCTTTCCCCCATTTTACCTAGTAAACCTAAAACAAAATTCATTGAAATATCAACCCAAGATTTATTAGGTAAGGTATAAGAGAATACGAATCAACCCAAGATTTATTAGGTAAGGTATAAGAGAATACGAACCATGAAACATAAATTTAGACTTAGTTTGTTTAGAAGAAATCACAACGTCTATCTACATCCCATTTCACGTATGGAAAAAATAAGTGATCATTTAAAACATTTAAGGTTTTTTAATCCCAAAATGCACCATTAAATCTCCCCAATGTGCCTCCATCACTAATAATTCCCTTAAAGAAAAATTTGAGGAATGCACAATTTACTTTCTCTAAATAAGAAATTTAGCACCTCATTCTCATAAGACACGTACCCGACATCCTGAGTAATGTCTGAGTGTGAATCCCGTAAAAGTGGCATGCTAGTAGCAGTCAATCAGACAAACCTTCATACAAATTTTTTTCAATTTATCATACGCATATGCGGAAAACAATAATCACATTCAGGCCCATACTCTTATTTCATAGAACTCGAAATCATAATTATTAGTACACTTTGATTAATCTCTTTTGTAAAACATTTCCAAATTTCGGAAGCTAATACATACCGAAACATATTCAAATACACATGATACAATAATTGTGGAAGACTCAATTTGATACAAAAATAAGAAAATATAGATGCAGTTGCAAACTGATCCCAACTTCTACCCCTTACTTGAATGCAGTAGCTATACTCTCGTTTCCCTAACGAGGTAATTCTTCTGAGCCTATAAAATATTACAAATTTTGGGTTAGTTTTATGAACTCAGTGAGTGACCATCCTTGATGGCTCACTCAATCACAAAACACATACAGATCATGCAATCATTTAATTCACATCATTTCAATCATAAACAAATAGCATCACATATCATGTTGATCACTTATTTCACAATTCACATTCAGAGTAGTCACATAGTTCATTTTGTTCATTTGAAACATACATATCAATTTTATATGAAATGCACGTGAGACACACTTTCATTTATTACTTTGTTATGGCCGACTGCCTATAACTGTCCTATATCCATCGAGGATATCAGGTTAATTTTACATAGTGAACCTTCGGCTCTTATACACTTTCTAAGCTTGAAGCTCTTTTTCACAATCTGAGCTTTAAGCTTTTTTCGGTAGCTACTCCGGTTATAACTGTCTTTATGTTTCATGCATTCATGTAATGAAGTGCATCAATCATAAATATTTTCAATCAATCACTTTCACATTCATCATCAGACCTTAGTCCGGCATTCAATAATTAAGTTAAAAATCACTTTTCTTATTCATATACACATTCATATTCAGAATACATTTATCATCGGACCGTGGTTTGTCATTCAACATAAATGTTGAGAAACACTTATTTCTTCTCATTCATATAAAAGTAGCACTTTAATATCACATTTATGCTTCAAGTCTCAGACCTTCATTGTCCAGCATCAATATAAGCAAATCACATTCATATCAATTATATTCACATTGCATAATAATCATAACCATAGTCATTCAATGCAGAAATTGAAATTCAGAACAAACAATGAAATGAGACCATCTAGGTCGACTCACAGTACGCTCCAGATTAGCATTAGCTTCCATAATATGGAAACGTTTGAATACGGACATTTATCCTGCACATCAAAATTACGCAATACATATATTGCATATACACATTAATAACTTTGAACAATTATAAATATTCATTTATGCACACGTGTTTATATGGAATAAGTACAATGCATGTTCAATGAAAATCCCAGGTATATTATCAAATTTCACATTTTATTCACATTCTCATTTTATAACTCAATTACTCGTCATTTCATTTTTAACATTATTTGCTCTCATAATAACCCATTTCTTATTCACTTTTGCTGGATACACTTTACTCCTCTTCTTGAATCACAACTTCAATCATATGAATATCATTATTCCCATTAACTCATGATTTTTATACATTGATAGCAACAATTCATTCACTAATGCTATTCCAACATTACAAGATCAAATATTATCCAAATTCTCATTTCAGTTCTATATCACCTCCAAAATTCCAGACTTTAAAGTCAAATTTCTATGATCATTTTGATCACATAAATGAAGTAATTTGGCAACAATTTCTTCTAAAAAAGTATTTTCCATTATCTTAAGTTTCTAATGACACCACATTAACTCAATTTGGTTTAATATTCCATAAGTTATGCTCCAAATAATTCGGATAGTTCGCAAACTATAATAATATTCTGTACTCAACTTCAAGTAAGGTTCTGGAACTCTGGAGACAGAATTGAAATTTGATTTCTTCATAAAAATTGTATCCCTTGTATTTATTTTAATATAGATCAGGAATCATTCCATTTGGATAACTACATAACAAGTTATGCCTAAAATACCAAAGCATGTTCAATGATAATACTCCAGTGATGAAGTTCCAGGATTGTTCATCATTTTCTTCCAAATTAAGTCAATAAATCTCTTCCAAATGATTTCATATGTCTATAGTTTTTGTGGAAATAAAGATAAATGTGTTACAAGTCCAATGATTTAAGTCTCATGTCATTTAGAGGTCGGACGGAGAATTTATAGCCAAAAGAGGGAACGATCTTCACATTAGTCCACTTTGGTAAGCATTCAATATCACAATATTCAAGTTGATTCAGAAATGTCACGATCTTTCATACTTCTTCAAAATGTCACGATTGTGCACAAGCACGGTCGTACAACCCCTCTTTTCTTTTCCAAATTCATGCACTGCAGAGTCTCTTCTTCTCAAAATAAACCTTTGGGTCAATCTTTCATGGTCATTTTGATAAGGAATATGAAGGATTTAGGCAAAACACTCTCTGAACAATTGTTCATTTATGTCTTAAGTTTCAAATGAAACCAATTTCATGAAATATGGTTCGATATTCTAAAATTTATGCTAAAAACACTACAGAATGTTCCAAACCATAATAGAATCCACAAACTCAACTTCGAGCTAAATTTTGGAACTACTCTTAGAGACAAAATTCAAATTCGATTTCTTCATGAAAAATATATCCATTTGTCTCTAGTTTAATTTGAAATTAAAATCATCCCATTTAGATCCCTAAAGATCAAGTTATAGCTAAAATATAGATGCATGTTTAGTGAAAATACTGCATCTATGCATTTTCTTGTACTCTTCATCATCATTTTCATCTTAATTCATCCCTTTTGCTTACTCTATCACTTCTAGCTTATTTCCTCAATATTTCTTCTTCATACCTATTTTATTTCAGCTCAACTTATCACAACCAAATCAAAATCTATCATTTTTCATAATCATAAAAAAACAAAAAATCACACTCATGCATATTATCTTCACATTTTCTGCATTTTCAACTTCTACATTTTCTTCACTTCTTCCTCAAACTTTATCATTCATTCTCATCTCAGAACATCATCTTACAAATATTCTTCCACTCTAAACTCATTTTTTGTTCATCTGTAAAATGTTCAAAACTCGTGTATATGCGTATATATATACACTGTGAAAATAGAGCCCTCATTTTTGTTTCTTCAAAAAGTTTCTGCACCTAGTTATACAAGTTTTCTAAGATTTTTCAACTTCAAAAATAATTTTAACACCATCTCATAACATTTTTATCGTCAAATCTAAAAAATTAACACATATTGTATCCTCTAGTTTTTCACTCATGTTTTCAGCACATATACCTTTTCATTTTATAACTTCAACATATAACTAACATGATGCATGTTTCATCTTATGTAATAATGAAAAAACATTAAAATGCTTATTTTTCTAAAGATCCAAAACCTTCAAGATCACATAAACCCTAGCTTCCCAATAACACCCGATCATCAAAAATCAAGAGTTGTAGGGTTAGGTATTTCGGTTATAGTGAAGAAGACATCAAAAAGAGGGGGTAAGTTAAAAGTGGGAGCAAAACTTTCTTTGTGAGGGTGAGAGATTTTTTTGAAAGAATGAAGCTTCCAGAAGATAAAGAAAAATCTTAAAGAAGGACAAGATCCACACAGTAACTAGGTCTTCCAAAAGAATTGTATAGTACAACGTAAACAAGAGAAGTGGCACATGTCACTTATTCATTGGTCCAATTCCTAATGCTTCAATCTAGTTTCTCTTATTAAGTTAGTTCAACCATCTCTAAATTTTCAAAGTCATTTTCTTAGCAATTTCTAAAATCATTTTAAACAATTCTCTAACATCATTAGTTTTTCATTTCTATTTCCTTCCATCAATTTACTCGCCAAATGACATTTTTTTCTAGTCTAATAATACTTAACATTTTAAAAAATTTTCCCTAAAATTCATCAAAAATTATGAATCAATACATATATTCTCCACATCAATTTTCAATACAATTAATTCATAATTCTCACATAATCACATTTATAATCAATTTTACCCGAAAGGTCAATGAATGCATATACAGTCATATTAATGTGTGCAAAAATTCAAATATACGTACGTGTATGCTAACAATATGCATGACCATGAAAATGCATTTTTTTCTTAATCTCTCTTTAATATCACATGTACTATATTTTTGGGTTCTAACTTTCAATATGGGAATGAGATGTTACAAGAAACCATCATGCTTATAGACTTAGTTTGTTTACAAGCAATCACAAAGTCTCTCTACATCCTTTTTTTGTGTGTGTCCAAAATAAGTGATCATTCAAAACATCTAAGGTTTTTCTAATACCAAAATGCCCATTAAACCCTTATGATGTGCCTCCATCACTAATAATTCCCTTAAAGGAATTTGAGGAATGCAAAACTTACTTTCTCTAAATAAGAAACCATTTTGCTTATAGAACTTACCAAGTGCGCCACTATTACATACCCCAAATATAATAGAAAAGTCATGATTATTAGCATATAATTCTTTCATGTACTTAAAATTAAGTAACTTTACGTCAAGTTTAGAGAGTAAGGCATACCTCGTTAACAACGCATCAGTCAAAATGTTCTCCTTACTTTGCTTGTACTTGATGACATATAGGAATGTTTCAATGAACTCCATCCTTTTGGAATGTCTTTTATTGAACTCACCTTGTCCCTTGAGATGTTTCAATGACTCATTATCTATATGTATCACACATTTCTTAAGCCAAAGGTAGTGTTGCCAAGTTTGCAATTCCCCTATTAAAGTATATAACTCCTTGTCATAAGTCAGGTAATCCGAAGTTGCCTCATTGAGTTTTTCACTACATTGGCTAATTGGATGCTTCTTTTGCATCAAAACAGCTCCAATAACTATTTCTGAGGCATCACACTCAATCTTTAAAGTTTTGAAAAGTTAGGCAATGCTAAACAAGGTGATGAACCTAAACTATCTTTAATCAAATTGAATGCATCCTTTTGATCACTACCGCACTTGAAACCAAAAGTTTTCTTTATAATTTTAGTGGTAGTGCTATAATACTGCTAAAATCTTTAACAAAATGCCTATAAAAGCTAGCCAACCCATGGAAACTTCTTACCTTTGTGACATAATTAGGTGTTAGCTATTCTTAAATAGGCTTTAATTTTTCTTCATCAACCTCAACACTTGCCCCACTTATAACAAAACCAAGAAAAAAAATCCTATCAATGCTAAAAAAAAACACTTTTTAAGATTGACATCAAACTTCTTTTTTTTTTCAAAACATTTAAAACAAATCTTAAATGGTTAAAATGCTCATCTATGTTCTGACTATAAATTACGATATCATCAAAATAGACCATAACAAATTTGCCTATGAATTTACACAATAAATAATTTAATAACCTCATAAAAGTACTTAGTGTATTAGTAAAACCAAATGGCATTACAAGCCATTCAAATAAACCATACTTAGTCTGAAAGGTAGTTTTCCATTACCTTCTTGCATCCTAATTTAATAATAACCACTTTTTAAACCAATGTTACTAAAAACACATGATCCATGTAATTCATCTAGCATATCATCAAGCCTAGGGATAGGATGTCTATACTTTACCGTTATGTTGTTTATAACTCTATAATCAAGACATATCCTCCAAAATCCATCATGTTTAGGCACAAGAAGCACTAGCAATGCACATAGACTCATAATCTCCCTGACATGCCCTTTTTCCATCAACTTCTTAACATACCTTTGAGACCCCTTTGTCTTCTCGGGATTAGTTCTATAAGCTAGTTGGTTTGGAATTAAAGCACTGGGAATAAGATCAATTTGATGTCCTATTCCTTTAATAGGTGCCAATCCATTAGGAACATCTTTAAAAAACACACCTTAAATTCCTGCAATAAAGAAACAACAACACTAGGAAAAGAAATGTTAAGTTCGTTAGTATTAAAATAAGCCACTTTGTATAACAACGTAATCATTTACTTCTTTGAAAACATAGCAATCTTGAAATCACTCTCTTTTGCATTAAAGCTTACATGCTTCCTGGGTTTTCTTTCACCACACTCTTGATCTTCTCCTTTTTACTCCCCACTTAAAGTTACTTCTTTTTGTCTCCTCTCTAGTTCAACCACTTCTTTCTTTTCACTCTTATATTTTTCTTTTTACTACTATCAATTTCGCTCTCTCTTATTGTGTCACTCTCCCTTTTAACTCTCATTTGATCTTTATACTTTTCTAGGGGTTAATGGTACAAGAATGATTGGTTTCTGATTCATTACCAAACAATATATGTTCTAGATTCCATCATGCATTGTATGCCTATCATATTGCCATGTCTAACTAAAAGAATATGTCCAGTATGCATAGGCAGTACATCATATAAAACCTCATCTTTATACCTTCCAATTAACAATGAAACTAGCACTTGTTTGTTTACCTGAAGTTCCCCATAATCATGAAACCATAAAAGTTTATATGGCCATGGGTTGTTTGTAGTAGGTAAACTCAACTTCTCCACCAAGTTGTATTAGTCGCATTTATGCAACTACCACCATCAATGATTATGCTATATACCTTGTCTTTGATGTGGCATATTATATGGAAGATATTGTCACACTGCTTATCATTATTTTCCTTCACTTGTGTACTTACTTCACGCCTAATAACCAATGCTTCTCCCTTAATAGGGTAATCCACGTCACTAGCATCTCTGGTAATGATGCCAAAAATTTATTGAACAAGTTTGACCTAATATAAAACCCTTAATATTTGCAAGTATACAGATCGTAAATTTGTAATAATTGAGGTAACGATCCCATAAGAAACTAGCTAAAACTAAATGAATCTAACTTTGTCTAAGGTTGTGAAAAATGATTTAAATGAAAGTGAATGATAAGAAAATTAAAAAATCAAATGAATTGAGAACTTAACCACTTAAAAATTGAGTTGTCACAATAAAACAAGGATGATCAAGTATGAAAGTCTAAGATTCGTTCTATCATCATTTTGCTCCCTTAACCACTTTTGACTCAATTTGGTGTCAATCTTAGATTTCCGAAGCATTGATTATTCCCTCTCAAGGCTTAATCATTTAACCTCAATTAATAATCCTTAAATGATTATGAAATTTCAAATTTACGATCTCTCGATTAACAAAAATTTCTTAACATTTTCAACTAGCTCTTAAGCAATCTATCAAATAATTGAGTTTCACACAAGATCTCTCTTTGCATGATTCTCAATTTGATATTTGCATGACTCATTAGGTTGTTAACTCTCATTACTTAGCCTAATCATATTACTTTCAACTAACTCTCTCGATTTATTTTTGAAGTATAAGTAAATACAAATATCACAACACCTAATTGAAATCAAAAGTGTTCAAGTCATAAAATAAGTCAAGAAAAAAAATCCTAATATGAAATTAAAAAATACTAAACATGTAGAGAATCCTCAAACTTAGTTCTCATCAAGCTTAAAGAAAATAAACAAAGGAAGAAGAAAGAACCTGAGATGGACTAGTCTGGAAGTTGCTAGAACAACTGGATCTCCAAATGCTCCCTTCTTGATCTAATCCCAATTTGGTAAGATGGTGGCTCCCATTTTTTTGGAGTCTTTATGTTCTTTTATAATTCTTGAGGCTTTTGGGGTTCTTTCTTTGGTCAGATTGAACATGTCTTGGAATGCTTGGAACAGAATGGAAAAACTTAGACACTCATTATAGGCTTCTTGCTTAACTTGGATCAAATTTATTAGGCCTTGAGTTATTTCCAAGCTAATTAGAGCTTAATTAGTCCATATCCCTTCAATTAGCCCATTTAGAGCTTTCTTTATCTTTTTGACTCTAGCTCTTATAATTGGCCCATTTAGAGCTTTCTTTATCTGTTGGAGCTTTGCTTAGGTCAACTTAGTTCTCATCTTAGAATAACTATCTTGTTAAGGAAGATCTACTAAATCACCTCATCCAGCTCTTCCTAGAATTGACACTTAAGTTGTTCATACAACTTTACTTGAGGTACATAAGTGCATACCACATGGAAAACAACACCTTTCACTATAATATTTAAGGATATAATCCTGTCATTAGTCCTTTTTACCTCTATAAAAAGATGTATAAGTTCCTTGACAACTAAAATACCTACCTCATTATGTCTTCTCAAACACCTTGAATACCAATATTTGAACTCATTAATCTCTTTCCTTTAGCCCTCGTTCGCTTTGTTTCCTATAGACACATTATATGAATCTTATAATTGTCTAAAATTCTCACTAATTTCGAAGACTTCGCGATAAAGATGCCGATGTTCTAAAAACCTATCCGTAATTTGTCAACATATATGTCTTGAGAATCAACATTGTATTTATATTGGAGTAAACTATTTTGGTGTTTTATTCTTGAGTAATAGTATATAAACTAAAGGGGTATTTTCTATAATCACTATATAAAATGATATTTTTAAAAGGTCAATAATTACCATTTTGAAATTTAAATGAGAATGTATTTCTTAGAAAATTAACAAAAGTGTTAAGTTCTTTGTCAGAATAATGCTTTAATTAGTCCTTACAGTTTATATGAAAATTAAGTTAATTCTTCTAACTTTATCATTTTATCAATTATTTATTTTTTAAGTATGTGAGTTATTAAAGGAAATTAAATAATAAAGTGTTTCTTAAACTTTGTCAATTAATTAATAAAAGATCTAATTAATCAAAACTAAAATTAGGGGACTTATGAATTTAAATAGGTGATTTCTTATTTTAGATAAACGCTAATTTTTCTTGAATAACTAGTTTCTATTAAGATTATAATTGGCACTTTTGTTCTTAGAATTTAAGATTGAAAAAGAAGATATTAATTTTAGTTTTACTTATTGTTTGTCACACTAAATTGGCACAAATTAGAATTTGAGATTCCTCACTAATTTTAAAAATAATTCATATGTAATCTTTTCTAACAAATTTTTAATTCTTATAATAATAATAATGAAATCAAATTCCAAAGGACTCAACTTTTATTGAACAATTACAATTTTTGTGTCGTTCCATACATCGGAATTTACAATTTCCATTTTGTAATAATTTCGTTCTTGACAAAGCAAAACATTACCCGCTTACAGTATGCAGTTAGTGATGACAAACGTCTATAGATAACTAAAAATGTGATATGAAAGACATAAATAATTGATATGAAGAGTTAGCAATTTATCAAATATTCTATCCCACTCTATTATATAAATAGATCTTTTATATTATCTAAGTGACTCATATTGATATATTCTAAGCAACCTTGTTACTACCTCATTTATCTATTTTTATTTAAAAGTAAGTTTATCGAAAATTAAATGAGGTATGCACAATTAAATATATTTAATTTAAAAAACATTAAGGCTTAAATTTAATACGTCATAAAATGTAAATAGTAATATCAATTAAATTTCTTTTTTTCATATGAAATCCAGCACTCTTCCGTTTCTCTGCGGAACATGTTAGAGGAGTTTGGTGCTTCTTTGGAAACCCCTAATCGAAAGGCAACATGGAGTTCAGAAGCATATTATAAAAATATCATAAAGGAAAAGATGGCTTGAATGGCCAAATGAGAGTATATTAAAAACATTTAAAAGATTATTAATTATAATTTACTTTCAATATTTCTACCCAATAACCTTTTTTTAATGTCATTTAAATCTTATGATTGATATTATATAGAGAATCACCTGAGGACTGTATAATAAACCAACAGTGAAGCAAGTAGGTATAGTAATTCTTCGTTCAACCAAAGATTCCATCAAAACTTAAATTTTGTTAATTTACTCTACTATGTTGGACAATGAAATTGGGTGACAATAACAACTACCTTGTACCCTTCTATTTGGCAATTCATGGGAAATTAACAGAGACACCAACATATTATCATTTAAATAGTTCTTGAGGATGCAACAGTTGGATATATAATATAAGTTAGAATTACAATCTTCTGTCCGAAATTGCTCATCTTTTAGTCCGCATAATTAAATTTCACAAGCGAAAATTGCTAATGTTGGAGACATTTGAAAGATTTACGTATGTATAGCATACGGAATATTATTTTCTGGAAGTAACGTTAAATTAATGATGAAAGATATTTGTGTCTTTGGTTTTTTTAATATAAGACATTTTCTTTCTCTTTGTGATTTTGTCCAACAGAAAAATAAAAAATTAATATATAGTATCAATCGAGCTCTAATCTCATTGTTCAGCCTCTTTAATTAGTTCTAATTCCTATGATAGCTAATATACTCAATACTTATACGTTTGGTCAATATTACCTGGTCGGGTCGACCGCGCAGGGCCCGGATCCAATCGAGATCACCTATGGGCCGATCGATCCATTCCTACTTGCCATGCCAGGCCCAAGCTCATTCCACGTTCCCTGCGGCCCGTCAGCATGGGAAAACTTTCCATGCAGAGATAGAAGTCTACGTGAAGACCTAAACTTAGCTGCAAAAGCATATATAAGGTATAATTCTCCATAACAAAGGTACGCACAATCATAAAACCTAGTTCTCTGGCTTTTACGACAATCCCACCTTCTCCAAAAGACTAACTTGAGTGTCGGAGGGGCTAATCGGGACATAACTCTCGATGTGCCTTCACTGTTTTGCAGGCATCTTCACGTCGTATTCAACACAGAAGGTAGAAGACGATGGACTTCAATGGCAATGCACCGTTCAGCCAAAATCTGGCAGAACCAATTGGCGCCCACCGTGGGGTCCTTCCCTCTCGGTCCCAGACAGAAGAATTTCTTGATAGTGGCGGTGGAATACTTCACCAAATGGGTGGAAGCAGAAGCTGTCGCTAAAAATTCAGAGCAGAAGGTGGAGAGCTTCGTGACAAAGAATATACTTACCCGCTTCGAGATGCCTATGGTGCTAGTTACGGACAATGGTCGGCAGTTCGATAACGACAAGTTCAGAAATTTCTGCGACCGACTGAAGATCAAACTGCAGCTAACTTCGGTAGCCCATCCCCAAAGCAACGGTCTCGCGGAAAACACCAATAAAAAGATAATGAGTGCTCTCAAGAAGCGTCTAGACGGCCGAAAGACCTGGGTGGAAGAACTAGACGAGGTATTGTGGGCATACAGAACCACACCGAACGGAGCCACAGGGGAAACCCCGTTCAGGATGACCTTCGGGGCAGAGGCCCTAGTTCCAGTAGAGGTGGCATTGCATAATCAGAGGGTGTCGGGCTATAAAGAAGAGTGGAATGATGAAGCCCGCAGAGCAGAGCAGAACTCGTCCTCCTTAGTGAAGAAAGAGAAAGGGCAGCCGCTCGTTCGGAAGCCATCAAGCAAAAGGCGACCAGATTCTATAACAGAAGGGTCAAGCCGAGCGATGTCAAGGTGGGCGGTTACATCCTACGAAAGGCTGAGGCAGCTGGAAAGCATCCGGGAAAGCTCGGACAGTCGTGGGAAGGACCCTATCGGGTGATCAAGCAAGTCGGGCATGGTTCTTACATCCTACGCTACGCGAAAGGGAAGATTCTACCAAGGCCATGGAACTCCCGAAACTTGAAGGCGTTCTACCAGTAGATAAGTTTCCTT
>JANZLD010000236.1:57025302-57042264 GCA_026413575.1 Erythroxylum carthagenense
GATTATTAGCGAAATTTTCTGGTAGTGAACCTTTATCGTGGGATACGTGTCGGAGCGACTTTCGGGCGTCTCGATATGTACCCTACGATGAGGGGGCGCTACATTTTTTATTTTCATAAAATTAGTAACAACTAATAGTGTCCAAAATGGAGAGTATTAAAAAATTTCCTTATTATAAAATGATTAATTACACTAGACGAGTTGTAGCTTGACCTTTTTTAAAATTTAAATCATCATGTTTTAAAAATTATTGTTTGCACATGTAGTTTTATTTGTCATATAATTTTCTCCTTCATATTATGTTAATTGTTGTCCATTTATAACTTTAAAAAGACATCATATTAGAATTTAAAATTTTAATATTATATTATTTTGAATAGAAATAAATAAAATATAGCAAAATAATATAAAAAATGTTGTATGATGGCAAAACAATATTCTATGAGGTAAGTGATAGGTTTAAGAATATAAAAAGTTAATAATCTTGTAAAAATTTTGAATTGTTAAACAAATTTCGATCTATGATTAAATTCAAGATGTTAGTTAAGTGTGAAATAATTATTATTATAAGAATTTTAATACAAAAGTTCATTAAAAATAGAATAATAGGTATGATCTCGTCTATATGCTAGTGTATATAGTAGAATGAAGAAAGTTTTACCTATTGAAAATAATTATGTTTTCTTAAAGGGGACATAAGTATTTTGCCTCATCTTTTTCTTTTTCAAAAAATAAGCACCAATCTTTTCAATCCAAATATGAATAACAACAAAACAAGTTCTTTAATATCTTATATTGATAAAGATATTCATAAAAGTTCATATATACATGCTTTTTTGTTTTAAGATTTATATTGTGACATAATTAAAAATCTAATTTTTTTTAGAGATTTCAAAATGAAAGACACATGAAATTAAAAGCATTGTGCTGAATTTGTTCAAAACTTTTAACGCTAATAAAATTATAATTTACCCATATGCACTATTGATATAAGCTAATATTAGTTTGTAAAGAGTTCACCTAAACTAAAGAAATAGATTTTAATATTTCATTATCTCTTGAATCAATACTTCATGAGATAAAGCTGCTTCAAATAGATGTCAAAATTATTTTTCTTAATGAATATTGTTACGATAAAAGCATATATGAAACAATCTAAAGGATTTAAAAAATATGATAAATGTCATTTGATTTTTTTTTTGAAAAAATAGTAGGTTAAACTAATACAACATTACAATGAATACTAGGCAGTTAACCTATAATTAGTTACAAAAACAGTTATTGAAAACTGTACAAAACATGAATCAGGTTGATATTGACCTCAACTTATAAGTGCCATCTATTTTTCATGTCCAGTGAAAGAGGATGCTAGACATTCTTAGCAAGCTGCTCTAATCCAATTAATAGTCCTATCTGCTAGTTGGTATTTCTCTTCCTCCTTGTGCAAAAAATTCTGCTATTATGTTCCTTCCATTATGTATAAACGGTGGTTGTCAAAGTAGCTTTAAGAATGGTAACATTGGGCATATTCTTTTTTGAGTGACAAAGATCTATTTATGGACTAAAACAATTTTTTTAAAATAATACCTTGAGTTTTATGAAGTGGTAAGCTCATTTCACAAAAATGAAATTGAAAAGATGAATGAATCACAAGGTAAAAGAGAGAAAATTCATCTTCTTGATTTTGTAGATACGATGTTTTATTTGTATCAAATGACTTAGGTATATTTGCACGAAGTAAAGCAACTAATGCCCAACAAATTTGATATAAAATATCTTAGTGAAGCATGTGACATTTAAATTTATAAAGATAGATCTCAAAACTTACGTGATCTCTCATAAAAAACATACATTGTGTGTGTATTAGAAAGGTCTAATATAGATGCATATAAACCTTGTACAATACAATCGTTCATGTACAAAGACTATTTTTGGTACAATTATCAAAGATAATATCAAGAGAGAAATTATAAAAATTACAATTTATTTTTGCCTTGTAAATAGCCTGATATATAGATAAGCATGCAAATACTAGATGTTGAATTCAAAATTGAACTTTTGGATAGGTACATATTCAATTTAAGTATTAACCAATATAATATTTTCAAGTGATATCTCAAAAGAGATAAGGATATGAATCTAATAAGCACGTATATGTATTCGTATTTTATTATGTATGCAGCTAAAAGGAAGTTCACCTCTAGTTATCTTTTCATGTTAGTCGATGTATATTATTTTGGATAAATATTAAATACAAACTTGTAACCTTGTTTCACAATGCACAAGAAATTTTTGCATGTTTTGGAGATACTTCAAGAGTTATATGGTTGCGAAATTTCATTTCAAAATGTCTATGGTTGATTTTATTAGTAGGCCCATCAAATTAAACTATATGTATATATAATAATTCTTAACGAAGACTGTATCTCTTGATGTCTATATATATATATATATGAGAAGAAGAATAAGAGTTGATCTAACTGCCGATGATTATTAAATTACAATTTTATCGTAGGATTTAATGCTCAAGATGAGCGATATAATCAAAAATGATTGAAGATTAGTCTAAAAGTCTTATCCATATAATTATTTTGAAACTTAGCGATTCCTTTATTGTGTTTCGTCAATGTTTTTGGACTTTGGTCACAAGAAGATTACAACGCCTGAATAACCCTTGCATTCAGCACATAATACAAATCTATTATTCCCGAAATTAATTGTTTTATATGAGGACACTTATACATTCATATTGTATTCAATTATCTAAACTCCACTAAGATGAGAAAATGAAAGCACAAACTGCTTATATGGCACTAAGAGTCTTTGTTACCTCTAACTCTTCGATATCATTATCATCATTATTAATATCACATTCAGCCTAAAATTTCATAATAAAGCGAAGTTTGAAGAGGTCTGATAGTAGACAATCATACTCTTACGTGTATCTCTACATGTTGACATAATTTTGGAGAATTTACATAAGTGGCTAGTTGCGTGCTGGAGGTTGGATTTTAGAAAATTTTACCAGTCACGTCAAATCATCAACCTAGTGGATACTTAACAAAAATCTCTTTCCAAGAATCTCGTGACGATGTGCCCTAGAAATGGTCCTCCCAATTATTCTAACGTTTCTATGGAATAACTCATCGATGCTTACAAGCTAGTTGCATATTTTGGTCTGATCAAAATTAGATTTTAAACCTATACAAAAGTTAATACGAGGAAAAGAAAAATACAAGTTAATGAAGACAAGCAAGATAATTGAAGAAAGATGTCAAGTACGAGACATCTGACAACAGAATTCCAAGCGCCATATATCAAATTAAATGTAAAAACACTAACTGGGATTTCCAGGGCCAGATTACTTTGTTGTAGTTCTGTCATAGAAATAAAGGAGGTTTCTAATCCTGACCAGAAAGGGACGTAATATGTGAAAGTTTCATTCACTGCAAGTGCGCATTGCAACAGGGACAATTGCTGAAACAACGAATGGATGATACCCAGAAAAGAAAACTCAAGCGTCCTCGTCAAGTGGACACTCCTAGGGGAAAAGAAAGGCATAATAAAACCAAAATTGTGGTCCTGTCTATTTACAATTTCTTTATTTGTTTTTTGTCTATTTATTCTCTTTATCTTCCTCGTTGACAGCAGAAAGTATATATATTACTCAAATTCCTTTGCCGAACAGTTGATACCTTTCTGTCTTCCATTATTTACTCAGTTGTTAATAGCAAATTGGGTCCATCGACCCCTTGATATTCTTGTCTTTACGCACAAAACAATCCTGTTGATTTCGACAATCCCTCAAACCAAAACCTTCTTTTGGAATACACGATAATGTATATACCTTACGGTATGTTTACTATGAAGCAAAACTATATCAAAAGGGGGTTGCTCGGAGTATCATCCAAACTTCATCTTAGCCAGACCAAATTGGCTGGATTCATATGTAGGAGGCAGACAGGGTCAGAAGTAGTCTTATATATGTTGATCACTTGAGATTTAATGGGGTCAACTGTTTCTATCTATTGCTGGAACTTTCCTAGCAAGGAATGATTTACGAAATTCTAAAATTTGTGCCCCATCTCTGATTCAGCATAAATTAGTAGAATTTAAATTATCACATTAAGGAACTAAGATTGATAAAAGTGTACAAAAAAATAGTTGTTGAATCATTATTGTTGGATCGGAGAATGACATGTAAAAAAGTGTGCTTATCGTAATCCTTTGTGTAAAGGGACTTTACTACTACCATCTGCTTCCTATAGTAAATATCCAGTCAGTCAAAGAAGATGGGTAAAAGAAGAAGAAGAAGAAGAAGAAGAAGAAGAAGAAGAAGAAGAAGAAGAAGAAGAAGAAGAAGAAGAAGAAGAAGAAATTAATCATTTTTTAAATATTAAAAGATTTAATTTCTAAAAAGGTAGAGATCTGTCTAATGTGATTTCCTTATTCTAAAAAGATCTTTACATTAATTAAATGTTGTGTATCGATATATTACCTTCAACTCATAAAATGTTCTCTCCCCTAATCTCAACTTTTTTTAGAGGGAGGTACATATACAATCAAACATTTTTTTTCATGATCATTTTACCCAAATTGGATTGTTAATACTGGAAAGGAGTTAATCCAATTATAGAATAGTTTAACATAATATCAATTATTACTCCAAGTATTTAGTTTAATGATTAATTGAATAAGTTCTTAAACAAGTTATAAATTTGAATATGGAAAGGAGACGTAGAAATAGATATTAAATCTAATTTTTTAAATCTGTTGATTGTAAGATTTAGTTTGGATTAAAATAAAAATTGATTCCACCATATTCGAAATGGTTATAAAAAAAAAGAAAAATGAGAATTTTCCTATTTTCCAAGACACCTAATACTAATTTCTTTTGATGATGACAAATGACAAAAATTTTAGTGAAATAACATATGAAAAAGGACAAAATCTTGTCTGCGTGTGTATGCTTACATGAAAGTCATGCTTTCCTCATCTTCTTGTTGATATTGACGGTACTTAAATAGGGACCAAGTTTCCTTCACAAAATTATGAGAATATTCAAGTTGAGATTGAATGGGTACAAGTTAAGATCATCCGGTTGATCTGCCACGGAGATGGTGCATGTAATTAAGAAGAATTAATGCTACCATCGACAACTCTACGAGGACCAGTAATCGAATAACGTATAAATGGTCTCCTAAAATTGATTATAGGTGCAAATCGTGGATGGTTCCGATGGTTCAACATAAGACAAATGAAAGCAACTAGACCACCGTACATACAGGGTCCGGGAGGCCACCACCGCTAAGCAGTCTGCATGCTTCAACGAGAGCAACATCATGGTATTCAGACCTTATAATGTTATTATCTCCGCTTAAATTTAGATGCTTATAATGCACAACTTGTAAATTTCTTTTAGTTGTCAATGTCATGGAATTTAAATTTATAATTTGAAGGGACTGTGTTTTCTCTGCTGTGGGGTCAAAATCATGCAATTAAAGTTGCACAACTTGTGACCAATCAAGATTCTTTAATAACTTCTTATTTTTTTGGCATGACTGACTGAAAAAAAAAAAAAAGACTGATACAAATGCATTCAGATTGAGTTGAAAGATCTAGATTGTTTCATAAGATACAATTTTTGAATACAATGAAATTTCATGCTCAAACGACCTCAACGTCAATTCATTTTCATAATATGTTGTCGACTTCTGATGTGCATTTACTTGACACTTTCTTTATTTTCCCTACATAAAATTCAGTCCAGACTAATATCCCTAGAGGAGATAGGACAAGTGATTGAGTCAAATATTGTTAACCAAGTCATAAATGTTGTTCTGTACTAACCATGGTTGTCCCATTTTGTAGGGCAAACAAATTCGCGAAGTGGGATTTGTTGGTTACGTTAAATTAGCTAATAAGAAGTCACTTTTGTGTGCGTGTGCATATATATACACACACTATTATATGTATAAATACATTGGTAAGGAAAAGTTATTAAATAATGAGTTAGGGAAAACAGTTAGTCCGCTGGGCTTTGAAGGAGTTGGCCTGTAAACGAGTACGATTAGATATGCAATTTGATAACATGCATCTCAAAAGTAAAAAAAATAATGAAACTAAAAATAGTAGTATTATATTAACAATATTTTTAAAAGTTTTTAAGTTATAAATCCAATATTATATAAACTGTAAATAGTTTGCTAATTTTAGTAAACCTAATCTATAAATATTAGTATTAATTTATAGAACTTGTGCCCTTAAGAATAATTCTAATATATAAAGGAATTTATTATATAAAATTATGACATACGGCACCCTTGCATATTATCAAACTATATTAAAAATTTATGATATTAATTAAATTATATCTTAAATTTGTATTGAATTCTACAGTAAAATAAATGATATGATTAAAATGAGATAACTCTATTATATGCTTACATAGGATAGTAGAGAAGATTAATTATGATATATATATATATATATATATATAAAGAACATATACACTCTTAAAAGAATAAAAAGTAGTTAAATTAAAGAATATTCTCATATTAATAAAATGTTCTTTTTAAATTTGAAAATTAATTAATAAGTGGCTCCAAATGGGGATACAAAGTTATACCCAAGATCAAGTGTACAATTCAATTAACTCAAATATTGTCTTTACATGAGGCATTTGTAGAATCATAGTCTATTGGTATAAACTTAGAATATGTTCATAACTAAACAAGTTAGTATTTGGAGTGACGATTTTTAGTCTAATTACTTCTAATTCTAAATCAAGCATTAGTCTTCAATCCTAGAAATTATTGTTTCCTTAATTTTGCATGAGCTATAGGGGTTGTTGTCTATTATACTACAAATTTTAGATGTAGGAAGGAGAAATTGAAGTCCGTGTTAAACCACTCTACAGTTCTATCCTAAAGATAAAAAGATTAGTTTAGTTGGAACAACAACTTCCTGACCTTTAATGTAGCTCTAAATTGTCTCCACAAAATCTATTTTCAATGTCATTAAGGTAAGTTCCATCTAATTGCCATTTTTATAATGGTATGAATATTAGGGTGACTTACTATAATTATTTCTCTTATCCATCTTATAGCATTCGATATTAAAGCCTGAATATTTAGCTTAGAACCTTTAAAGATTCTTTTATTTCTCTCTCGCCAAACTACATAAATCAAGTAATTAAAATCTATCTTGATTATGGTAAATTCAGTAGAACACATCTGTTGGTGTTCTCATGCCTAATCCATAACTTTCTTCCACTCCTTATACTGCTAATAAAAATTACATAGGCTTTAAAGTTGATTCCATAAAATACCTATATAGTGACAAAACTAGTAGTTGAGATTTAGAAGAGATGATTAACACTTTCTAACCGCTGGTTACAAAACTAGTAGTTGAGATTTAGATCTTTTGTTTCACCTTTATCCTTGCCAAGGATTTAAGCATGTTCTTAATAGCTAATCATAAAATAAATGTAGCTTTTCAAACCACATCAAATTGTATAATGAATGTTATTGAATATCTAAGTATCCCTTGGAAACATTTATTAGTTACTTCCTTTGACGGATGTCTCATCTATTCAATACAATGCTCCCTAATTGAGTTTGTTTTATAGTTTGGTAAGCTTTTTATTATTTTGGTGAAGCTTATAAAAATACAAGACTAACCACTCCTTTGGACTATTTACTTAACCATTTCTTGATCTTCCAATATATATCTCTATAGACTTGTAGAGAGGACCTAACTCACTCTAATTATCATATCAAAATTGTGTAAAGACTCTGTTATCAATCTCACTTTTCAGTTCTCTTATATTGTATACCTTAATTTTCTGAGCAGATTTATAGTACAAAAGTAGCTTATTTTATCTTTACTTTACATAAACTTTCACCTTTTAAAATATGTCTATAAATCTATTTGACCCAAAGGACCTCTTTATCCTTAAAGATTCTCCAAATTCTCCAAGGTATGAATGTAACATCCCACTAGCCATGTTAAGGAAAAACAATAAATGAGAGAAATTGTTGAGAAAGTAGGAAACACATTTCATACCTGTAACAGCCCAGTCCACCCACTTGCAGATATTGTCCGCTTTGGGTCTCAGCCCGCACGGTTTTGCTTTTCCCCTTCTAACCCGGAAGGAAGGGATGAAAACGCGTCCACAAGGGAAAGGTTTCTACACCCTTATAAAAAATGCTTCGTTCTCCTTCCAGTCGATATGGGATGGCAATGATCCTTCATCCTCCCCCTTAGGGGGCCAGACGTCCTCGCTGGCATATCGCTTGGGTACTGGCTCTGATACCAAATGTAATAATCCAGTCTACCCACTTGCAGATATTGTCCGCTTTGGGCCTTAGCCCGCACGGTTTTGCTTTTCTCCTTCTGACCTGAAGGGAAGGGATGAAAACGCATCCACAAGGGACATGTTTCCACACCTTTATAAAGAGTGCTTCGTTCTCCTTTCCAGTCAATATGGGATGGCAATGATCCTTCATCCTCCCCCTTTAGGGGGCTAGACATCCTCGCTGGCATATCACTTGGGTACTGACTTTGATACCAAATATAACAGCCCAGTCCACCTACTTGCAGATATTGTCCGTTTTGGGCCTCAGTTCGCACGGTTTTGTTTTTCCCCTTCTGACTCGGAGGGAAGGGATGAAAACACATCCACAAGGGAAAGGTTTCCACACCCTTATAAAGAGTGCTTCGTTCTCCTTTCTAATCGATATAGGATGGCAATGGTCCTTCATCCTCCCCCCTTAGGGGGCCAGACGTCCTCGCTGGCATATCGCTTGGGTACTGGCTTTGATACCAAATATAACAACCCAGTCCACCCACTTGTAGATATTGTCCGCTTTGGGCCTCAGCTCGCATGGTTTTGTTTTTCCCTTTTTGACCCTGAGGGAAGGGATGAAAACGCGTCCACAAGGGAAAGGTTTCCACACCCTTATAAAGAGTGCTTCGTTCTCCTTTCCAATCGATATGGGATGACAATGATCCTTCATATATCGACTAGAAAGGAGAACGAAGCACTCTTTATAAGGGTGTGGAAACCTTTCCCTTATAGACGTGCTTTCATCCCTTCCCTCCGGGTCAGAATGGGAAAAACAAAACTGTACGGGCTGAGGCCCAAAGCGGACAATATCTGTAAGTGGGTGGACTAGGCTGTTACATTTGGTATCAGAGCCAGTACCCAAGCGATATGCCAGTGAGGACGTCCAGCCCCCTAAGGGGGGAGGATGAAGGATCATTGTCATTCCATATCAACTGGAAAGGAGAACGAAGCACTCTTTATAAGGGTGTGGAAACCTTTCCCTTATGGACACGTTTTCATCCCTTCCCTTTGGGTCAGACGGAGAAAAGCAAAACCATGCGGGTTGAGGCCCAAAGCAGACAATATCTGCAAGTGGGTGGACTGGGCTGTTACAATGCCCCTGCATAATATGTCATACACATACATTTGAATAGTGAATTTTTCTGCATGTGAAAAAATTATACATGCATTCATGAATAATTTCGGTTATAATTGGACTGAATTGTGATTTTTGAGAAATTGTGAATTCGGCATTTAAATTATATTGAAAATTTTATTGACTAGTGGAATTATATACTTGTGAATTTTGGTGAATTTAGAATTTATTTCAGGATTTATAAAGTAATAGGGAAACAAGGAAAAAGAATTTTAAAAGAAGATTTGGAGATAGTTGGATGGTAAGATGAGAGTTAAGAGAGTTAGTTTAAAACAAAACTAAGTTAGAGATTAGACTATAGGAAAGTGGCAAGTATTAAGTTGCTTTTTGTACTTTTGTTAAAAGTAATTCTTGATAACTGAGAGTTCAAAAAGGAGGTGGTATTTCTTAAGTTTCTTTACTTGTTATCACCTCCTTTGAATTTTCTTAAAACACAGAGTTTTTCCATTAAAATTCCTTTGAAAAATTTCTTTACTTTTCCTTCCTCTACCTTACTACTAAGTGTTTCTTCTTCCTTAAGAAAAAAAACCAGAGGTTGGTAGTGTTCACAGTGGAACGTGAGTTTTGCATGGAGTAGGGCTTGAAGAAAGTTGAAGCTTTTAGGAGTTTTCAATGAGTAAGTAGTAGATAAATTTGTTAGAATTAAAATTTTGAAATAAACTGATGAATTTATTGTCATTGCATGTATCATGGACTATATTTTCTTATGGATGATATTGATTTGAAATGAAGAAGAAAAGGTGACTTTGGTATGAGTTGTGTTAAGGAAAGATTGTGAAACGAAATGGGTGGTTGATCTGAAAAATATTCTTGGAGTATGTATCAGTCTTTTAGCCACAACTTTTTCTCTAGTTATCCAAACGAGATGATTCTTGATTTGAATTAAATCAGTAACATATGGCTACATTTCTTATGAAGAAATTGATTTTAAATTCTGTCATTAAGAATCTCAAAATTTGTCATGAAGTTAAGAACTGGGTGCAGTACATTGGTGGATGAATGTAAAATTTGTGTTCTGAATTCAAGGGCTCTGGATTTGTGCTAGACTAAATTAGACAAAGGTGTCTTCTAAAAAGTTGTAGATCTTTTTTTAGCTTTCCAAAGATATATAGTATGGAATTTTTGGACTTCTAGGCTGAAAGTTATGGTCCTTATAAGGGAAGATGTATCTTTTGTCTTTTCACTTCTTCTATTTTTTGCTTTTTCTGTGATGACGTATTGTCTGTGTTTTGCTTATGTGTCGTCTGTGTTTTGCTTACATGTCATTTATGATGACGTGTCGTTTGTGATGGCGTATCTTCTATGATGATATGTCTTCTGTGATGACGTGTCGTCTGTCTTTTGCTATCTTCTATCTTCTACTTCTTCTATACCTATCTTCTGTTTCATTTTTGGCCCTTCAAAAGATAGAATCTGTTTTCAAGATCTTCATGAAAGTTGTAGATCTTGAAGTCATCTTTTGAAACATATAAAGAATGCCTTAATCCGACTTCTATAGTGAGAGTTATGATTAGGGACAAAGCCCTGTTTGATTCTTTTGGCCTTAACTTCTTCTATAGATGCTCAAATGAATTGATTCTTGAACCATTGGACTCGTAATACATTGCTCTATATCTCCACCAAAAATCATAGCCTTACGAATTGAATTGAGAAAGATTGAGTGAAAAACGTGGGACGGGTATAGTGAGTGTGCTCTTCAGTAATATGAACTGGTGTTATTCCACTGAACATACTTCAGTATTTCGAGTATATCTAGACCTGTAGGATTTTAAATGAGATAATTGTTGATTTGAAGTGAACTAGAGATATAGGCCTACAAATTTTCTGAAGAAGTATAACTGTGATTCAGTTTGTAAGATATTTAAATTCTAAATGGAATTTATGCATAGTACACTATTTTTGAATATGGATAACTCGATAATGTTTGAGGCATATCTTCTAAATTTCTAAACCAAATTGAGTGATTTTGATGTCAATGGGAAGATAAGACATAAAAGAACACTTTTTTAGAAGAGAGTGTGACCAAATTGCATCAGTTCGCTTTCTGATTGAATGCCAATATTATATCCGAAAGTGTGACTTGGAAAAATTCTGAAGTGAGTCAATGAGAAAGGAATGGAGATTTTAATGGTTTTGATGAGGCATAAACCTAAGTATAAACTATACTTAGAGGAGTTTTAATATGAGAATGACTTTGTGATGAAATTAATGGTAAAATACTCGGGATTGTCATGAACATGCATTGTAAATATTTCATTTCATTCATGTGCATTATTAAACACTTATGATTGTACAAATTGTGATGTATGTGTGTATCTTGGATAAATGGGTTGTGTAGGTTAAATGTCCACATTCAGACATTCCCATAATTTAGGAGCAAATGCTAATCTAGAGCGTACTATGAGTAGACCTAGATGGTCTTACTTTATTGTTTGTTTCGTTTATGTTATGACTTAAGTGATTATGAATGAGATGTGAATTGATTGTGTGATTTCGAACAATGAAGGTCTGATGTTTCTAATGCTTGAATGTAATATTAAAGTGCTAATTGTATGTGAATGTGATGAACTAGATGCTTCATGACATGAATGCACGATCACAAATTGTTTCTCAATATAAATGTTGAATACCGAACTAAGGTCCGATGATATGTGAAAGTGAATAAGTGATCATATGTGATTGATGCATTTCATTTCATGAATACATGAAACATAATGACTATTGTGACTAGCGTAGCCATCGATTAGAGCTTAAATCTCAATGAGTGAAAACAAGCTTCGAGCTTAAAAGTGAATCAAAGCCTCAGGCTCAACGTTTAATGAACTATGTATCCCTTAAGCGGATAAGGGATAGTTATCAATGAGCCTTATATGGAACAATTTAGGCACTCGGTCATATCAAAGTAACAAATGAAAAATGGATCTTATGTGCACTACATATGCACAATACGAGTGATCAAATTTTATTGAATGTGAAGTGTGAAATGTGTAACGATTTGATTTATGTGCTACGTGATTAGGTGAGCCATCGGTGATGGCCACTCATTGAGTTCGTAAAATTCACTCAAAATTTACAAATATTTTTTTCAAGATTCAGAAGAATGCCCCGTTAGGCAAACGGGAGTATCCTTACTGTATGCAAGGGAAAGATAAAGGCCGAGATTAGTTTACGTCTGCATTGTATTTCTTTATTTTGATACTAAATTGTACACTCAGCAAATTTTTGTATCATTTGTAATTGAATATTGCGGTATGTAATTACTTTGGAATTGGAAATATTTTGTATTTGTAATGAGCTCCAAGTGATTATTGAATCTCGGATGAGTTGTATTCTGATTGTAATGTGTTGATTTGAAAAATGTTTATGAAATAAAGTGGGCCCTAATTGATTACTGATTTCTGCGTATTTAATAGTATTAAAACAATTATACTGAGTTTTGACTGATTGGGTATTCTAGCACGCAACCCTTGCGGCGCACGGACTCGGATATCACTCGTCGATGTCGGGTTCGGGTCTTGCGGGAGTAGGGTGCTACAATGAATACCTTGTTCATTATTTTGATGGGAATAAAACATAGATTAAACCACTTAACTTTAACTCCTAAATAATTAGAATCCTTACTAAACCAAGAAATTTCCTTAAGAGTTTCTCTATAGCTGTTACAAGGTTTTAGGAATCATTAAAAATGAAAATAAATAAACTTACATATTAATGAGAACAAACTTGATAAGTTCAAACCAACTAGCAAGTGAAAGAAAACTACTATTCTAATGGATTATTCTCCTATGTGTGGAATCAAATAGAGGCTGACAAATTCTTGAATGTTAGTCTCTTTGTATTTATTGGTAAGCCTAAATACTTAATAAGACGGTCATTAGTTTATAATTAAGGAGAACCAACCATTATGATGAGCAGCCCTTACTAATAGCATTAGATGGCTCTTATATGTGCTTATAGATAAACCAAACATATCAGTAAATAATTTTAAATAGTTAATCAGAGTATGATGAGTTTGATTAAGATCCACAAAGTTGAAGTAGATCCCATAAAAGATAAATTAAATATTTTCAAGGCATTACACTTTTTATGATATATGAACTTCCTTTTTTTACTTGGTATTATGACTTGTCAATCTTGTTGTTATTTTAATATAAAGAGTGAAAAGATATGGAGATAGTTTATCACCTTTTCTCAAAACTCTAACCTTTTTTATCAACAGTAGGCTCTATATTAACTAGTATGCTATAGGATGTTTTGATCCGCTTGATAAATTGCTTGGGAAAACCAAATGTTTTTAGTGTGTAAAGAATAAAAGTCCAATTAATAGAATCTAAAGCTTTATGAAAGTCAATCTTAATTATAAAAATTTTTGGGTTTAATTTTTTGTGGTAATTTTTTGAATAACTCTTAACCGTGGCAAGGATTAGCCTATAATCATTCCATAGAAAATGATTAGGAATCTTGAGTACTAAGTTGATAAGTATTTTGTTAAGCTCTTTCAACATATTTTTTATTTAAAAGAACTCTAATATGGCTTTAAAGACTTGATTTTTAACTAAGTTCTAAGAATTTTGAAAGAAAAAATCATTAAAGCTATTTGATTAAGGAGCCTTATTCAGGTCTAAGGAATAAAGTGCATTCTTAATATCATCCAAGTTGGATGGCTTAATGATGAATTAAACATGCTCTCTTATAACTAAATAACGAATGAAAGAACTCATTACATACACAAAGAGAATTATTAGTGAGAGAGCTTAAAGTGCTCCGAGAATACATTTTGACTTCATTTAATATTTCTTAATAGCTCTATAGTGATCCTCTACATACTATTGTTTATGAAGTAATAATGTTTGTATTTCTTCTATAGAGGATTGAATTGTAAGAAAAATTTGAACTCCTATCCATTTCTTTAATCCATTAAAGCTTTAATCTTTGTTTCAATAATGGATTATGTGCCTTCAGAGTTTAAAAATAGTTATAAAGAGCTTACTTTCATAAGCCTTTTCACTACATCTATAAGATAGTTATATAATTTAGTTTTCTTTTAAAAAAGTTTTCTCTTATATTTTGAACTACAATAGTATTGTTGTAGATACTATTCTAATTTATAAGTTTCAAATCCTTTTTCATACTTCTATGCTTACTCATACATTAACAATATTCAAAACCTTGAACATCTTGATCTATTCCTTTCTTCACTGCCTCCTTATATCCTTCTAATTTTGTAAAATGATTTTTAATCATAAAAAGAAATTCTCCTTATCATCTATTCTAAAAGTTTGAAGATATCATTGTAAAGTGATTAGAAGTTAAGTTGCTAGAGAACAAGCCTTTACTATTAAGGAATTACTAACTAAAAGACATTGATTAAGGCCTTATATATATTTTTCCTAATTAACCACCTCTTATATTGCCTATTGCTCTAGTTAAAGAACCTAGCTTCATAGTTTAGATCAAGGAATCCTAGTTGACTTACACAACTCCTAAACTTATCACTATTATCTTTAGAGCTTAAGTTGTCTCCTTTAACTTTAGAAATAAAAAAGCACTATTGAATTCCCTTACTAACATGTAAGAGGATTTCAAATTACTACCAATATTACTTAATTCATTCCAAATAATACTTCTATAGAAATTCATATTTTTTGCATAAACAAAAGTAAGGAAAATCATAATTAAGTTGGAAAGAATCTAAATTGATAAGTACATTAGCTCATCTACTGACCTCATTAATTGTAACTATGACTTTATTAAAACCAAAAGTAACTATAATTTGTCCATTTAACTAATGTTGGTAAATAGAAATAATGGACTAATTATTTTCTATATTTAATCTTAGTCTTCTATATACTTATAAAAGTTGGCTTTTATTGAATAGATATTTATGAATTACCTACTATTTTTTAAGGTAATTAAGCCCTCTAACATTTTGAACTAGAATTGACATCAAGTGGAGCTAAGGGAAATGATTCAAGACTTTTCTTTTACTTTCCTTTCTAAACTTCTTCTTGTTACAAGCTTAAAATCTTCTTCTAATGATTTGTTATAAAGATTACTCTTATCTATTGTTATTGGGGAGTTAAAATTAGGAGGTAGAAAGGTAACTACATTATCCTAAGGTTCTTTTCTTCTTTGATCTAATTCCTTAGAAGCTTTTACAACTTGGCAAGTTAAATCTTGCTCAGGATTATGAGGGATAACTATTTTCATATTAGGTTGCACTATTTATATTACTTATTAGGGAGTGTAAGGTAAATTTGCTTTCAAAGGAACATAATTTGGAGCATATGGTATCATTATACCATTTTTAGCTAAGTTGAATTTCTAGTAGATTAGATGATATGTTTCTATCTTGATTCATCTTTTTGATAGAGTTAATATCAATATCAAATTCCTCAACACCTATATGTTTATTATAATATCCTTTTTGAAAAGTTTCCTTATCATTAGTCATGTTTTCCTCATATGAGACAAAGAAGGTCTATGGGTAGGTGATGGATATAATTGACTCCATCATCTTATCATCATCTTCTGGCTTTATGATTGAGATTATATTAGACAAGTCCTACTCCATCTATCATAAACCAATATTTTAATGGTATATAATGGAAATTAATCCATATTTCTACATGTTGTATTCTTAGCATCTCCATTTCTAATCTAAGCCTCTACCTCAGAAATGTATTGCCTTATTATTAATATGCTAGGGCCCTTTTTTCATTATTCTTCATTTCAACTTCTGAAGCAAACTTTATTAAAAACATGCCATTTTTATTTACAAGAACTTCTTATAATTCATAGTTTTTCCAATATTTTTATGCTTATAAGTTCATAGTTGGATATGCTAGTCTATTATCCATAAAGAAACTAACTATTATTGTAGACCATTTTAGGGCAACTTCTTTGAGGAGATCCAATAAGGGAGCTTGTTGGGCCCGGGTCCCGGAACCCTATTCCCGAGGTGGCCCCTCGGGCTGCGCTCGCGACGAGCTACCCAAACGATGGACTCGATCCCAACATCTATACACAATTCGATTCACACATGCAATTTCATACACAAATATCATACACCTAACCTAAACCAAGGGGCTACATGCCATTACAATCCAAAAAAAATTCAACAAGTGTTATCAACCATACATAATACAAATTAAGTCTAAATCCCAAAATACATAAAAATGCTCCATGATGATATGCTTGGAGGGCCAACTAAGGTACTAACTTAATACAAAGCTCCTAACTATCTTAGAGTTTCCGATGCCTTGCAAGATCAACGATCATCTCGTTCTGCACCTGAGGAGTGGGAGATAATGGGGTGAGTTGCAAAGCTCAGTGGCATATACATTTATAGCCATTGGCAACGAGCCACACAATTAAGCATATACATGAACATACACAAACATATTGCAAGTCATCAATTTATTCATTTACAATCATCTCAAGAGTATGTCATACGATTTCACAATGCCACAATTCA
>JANZLD010000236.1:57129651-57148383 GCA_026413575.1 Erythroxylum carthagenense
TATAATTTAATCATTCATATTATGCATATGCAGTGCACATGAGACTCACTTTCTATTTGTTACTTTGTTGTGACCGAATGCCTAAATTGTCTCATATCTATTGGATACCGGGCTCATTACTAACTGTCCCTTATCTGCTTGGGGGATACAGGACTCATTTTACATAACGAGCCTTAGGCTTTTAATCACTTTCGAGCTTGAAGCTCTTTTTCACTCGTTGAGCTTTAAGTTTTGATAGGTGACTACTCTAGTCACAACTGCTATTATATTTCATACATTCACTTAATGAAATGCATCACAATATTCAGTCGATTGAAAGTGCTCAATAACTCACAATCATATTCACTATCACATCTCATTCACATTGTCATCGGACCTTAGTCCGGCATTCAATACTTAAGTCGAGAAAACACTTATTCCATCCAATTCACATTCAATGAGCACTTCAATATTTCATTCATACATCACATTCATCAGACCTCCTGTCTGGAAACCAACACAATCAATCACATTCATATAGTCATTCAGTAGTCAATCAATACAAAAACTCAAAACAGAACAAACAATAAAATGAGACCATCTAGGTCTACTCACAGTACGCTCCAGATTAGCATTAGCTTCTATGATCTGAAAACGTCTGAATGCGGACATTTATCCTGCACATCAAAATTATGCAATACAAATATTGAACACACACATTAATAACTTTGCACAATTATAAGCATTTATTTAGGCACAAATGTATATACAGACTATGTACAATGCATATTCTTGATAATCCTAAGTATATTATCAAATTTCATATCTTATCCACTTTCTTATTTTATAACTCAATTACTCACCATTTCATTTTTAGCATTATTCGCTCTCATAAAAATCAAATTCTCATTCACTTTAACTTTAACTTGGTACTCATTACTCATTTCCTTTCAATCACAACCATAATCATATGAACCCCTTCATCTCCATTATACACATGTCCTTGGCACTTTAATACCAGAAATTCATTCACTATTGTTATTATAACAATATATGATCATGCAATATCCAAACTCTCATTCTTTCTTATAAATTCCCCAAAATTCTAAACCTTTGGGTCTATCTTCCATGACCAATTAGACAATGCAAATGAGGTAATTTGGCAAAAATTTCTTCTAATAACATGTTCTTTATTGTCTTAAGTTTCTAATAACACTAAGATCATTCAATTTGGTTCAATATTCCAAAAGTTATACACCAAATAATTCGGACCATTCCTTAACTATAATAGTATTCTATACCCAACTTCAAGTCAGATTCAGGAACTATGGAGACAGAATTGGAATTTGATTTCTTCATAAAAATTGTTTCCCTATGTTCTATTTTAATTTAAATTAAGAATCATTCCATTTAGATAACTACATAACAAGTTATGCCTAAAATACCGAAGCATGTTCAGTGAAAATACTCCAGTTATCATTTTCCAGAACTCCTCATCAATTCCGTCCCAAATCCATCAATAAATCTCTCCAGAATGATTTCAGATGGTTATAAAAAAATTTTTCAGATAAATATAAATGAGTTATGAGTCTAATGGTTCAAGTCTCATGTCATTTGGAGGTCGGGAGAAGAAGTTATGGCCAAAAGAGTGACGGATGTTCACATTAGTCCACTTCAGCAAGCATTCAATGTCACGATCGTGCATAAGCACGGTCATGAGATTCAGCACAATCATGCTTTTCCAGACTTCTCCAAAAAGTCACAATCATACAGAAGCACAATCATGCAACCCCTCTTTTTCTTCTCCAAATTCAAGTGATGCAAAGTCTCTTCTTCTCCAAAATAGACCTTCGGGTCACACTTTCATGGCAATTTTGACAAGGAAAACGAAGGATTTAGGTACAATACTCTTCTAAACAGTTGTTCCTTTATGTCCTAAGTTTCAAATGCTACCAAGTTCATGCAATTCGGGTTGATATTCTGAAAGTTATGCTAAAAACACTATAGACTATTCCAAACCATGACAGAATCCACAAACTCAACTTCGAACTAAATTTTTAAACTCTTTGAGATAGAATTCAACTTCAATTTCTGCATGAGAAATATAGTCATACGTCTCTAGTTTAATCTGAACTTAAAAGCATCCCATTTGGATGTCTACAGACCAAAATATGGCAAAAATACAGATGCATGTTTAGTGAAAACACTGCATCTGTACATTTTCTAATACTCTTTATCATCATTTTCATCTTAGTTAATCTCTTTTGCTTAGTCTATCACTTCTAGCTTATTTCCTCTTCATTCCTGCTTCCATTTCAGTTCAATTTCAATCACAAACAAATCATGGTCTATATTTGGTCATTAACCCAAAAACAGAACATATACATGTACCCATTCATTATCAATTTTCTGCACATATATTTTACTCCTATATCACCATCTATCATCATATATGTTACTATTTAGACCACCCATGAAGAACAAAGCTTAACTTACATGTTTAGCTCCAAAGCTTCTTCAAATCTTCAAATAACCTTAGCCTCGAAGCAAGGACGGAGCTACACTTGGGGTAAGTGGGGGCTCTTGCCCCCACTGCCTCCAAAAAATTTTACATAAAAAAATTAAAATTTTGCTCTAATTAAAAATTTTCCCCCATCAAAAATAAAATTTTGCCCCCATTAAAATTTTGCCCCCACTCAAAAAACTTCTGGATCCGTCTCTACCTCCAAACATCACCCAATAATCACCTTTTTAAGGTGAAATTGGTTGAGTTTTTATCAACATAAAGAACATGATAAAGTGTTGAAGTGGTAAGGTGAAGGATGATACAAAACCTCAACCTTGATGGTTGGGTTATGAGAGCATCGTGTATGAGAGAAAAAGAGATGAAGAAGGTGAGAGCATTTCGTGAAAATGAAAGACATGACATAATGAAGATGGTCTTTCCATAGATGTAAATAAATGTGGGTTAAAAAGGTTGGTAAGTGTCATGACACATGTCACGACACTTACCACATAAAATAAATACTAATGCCTTTCACTTATGCTACTACATAACTCTTAATAATCAGTCCATTTGTCTCCCAAATTTCTACTTTAATTGTCTCCAAATTCTCAAGATCACTTTCTCAATAAATCCAAAGTCATCTATAAAATTTCTTCAATATCATTTAATTATTATTTCTATTTTTATTCATCAATTTATTTGCCAAGTGGCATTTTTCCTAGGCCAGTATACCCAACATTTTTTAGAAATTTCTCCTAAAATTCACCAAAATTCTAATCCAATATTTATACTTCTCCAATTCGGTTTTCAATACAAATAATTCACAATTCTCATATAACCACATTTATAATTAATTATACCCAAAATGTCAATGAATGCACGTACAATATTTTAATGTGTGCAAAAACTCAAATTCACATGTGTGTATGCTAACATTACGCATGAGCATGAAAATGCAGTTTTCTTAATCTCTCTTTGATCTCATATGTACCGTATTTTTGGGTTTTAACTCTTAATATGGGAATGGGATGTCAGACATAAAGGAACATTGGGAAACAAAGGATGTAAACATTGCACATAAAGTTAGGTTAGCTTTATGGTTGAGGAGATGACAGGGGAACTGAAGGATACTATGAGACGTCAGTATCCCCATTTATTTGTGTTCTCGACTTAGGAGTTTCAAGGACGAAACTCTTTTGAGGAGGGGAGGACTTGTAATGCCGGACTTTCTTAGCCCTTTGGTGATTGTTCTATATTTGGAGATACTACTATATATTGATATATACATGATTGTATATGAGTTCAAAGATGAATTTGAATCCTTTTGGTACGTATGCCAATGATATATAATGTTATATGCCCTTATATGAACTTAGAGTTCATCAGTAAGCTAAATCTTGGAGATTTATGATATATAAGCTTTTAAGTGCAAAAAATCAAGTCCACTGGATGGATATGACTATGGTGGTTAAATTAAACATGTTCTAATGCCTTAGAGGTGATTAGACATGATTTATAGACTTATTGGACACTTAGAAAGCATAATTGAAGAAGTTGATGTACATAAGGGCTTATTTGCAAGATGTTAAAAATTAAAGGACTTAAACGTAATCTTTCAATTCTTGAAGGACCAATATGTAATTTTATAAAGTTAAGGGGCTTAGTTATTATTTCCAAGAGTCCAAGGATCAAAATAAAAATAAAAGTTTTGGAGATTCCTAAACTTTGGGTTTAATTGCAAATTTAGGAAAGTTTAAAGGGTAAAATGGTAATTTCACATAAGCTAAGGGCAAAATGGTAATTTCATCCTATTTGGTCAGAGAAGAGTCAATATTCTAGACCCTTCTTTCACTTATGGCTGTACATCACATTTCTAAGGACTTAAGACATTTTGTTTTAATTGAAAGAAAGGAGAAGAAAGGAGAAGAGAAGAGAGAAAGAAGCAAGTTTCTACCATCACCTATTTTCCACCAAGTTTTTTATTCTTCAACCTCAATCAAGGTTTTCTAAGCTAATTTAGGGTCAAGGAACTCAAATCTATCATTATATTTGAGAAATTATCAAAGGATTTGAAAATATCATAAAAGGAAAGTATAGGTAAATTTTGTCTCATCTCTCTCTACATCATGATTTTGAGTTTGGTGTTAAGATATGTTATTCTCCATGATTGAATATGTTTGAAACATGGTTTAGATCAAATGTGTCATGGAGGGGGTTCTTTAAGTCAAAACCAAAATTGACCTTTTTTGGTGAAAGTTTCTGAATTGTTGAATACCCTTTGAAATTGATGGTCTAAATGAATTCTATATTGTTAATTATACATGTATGATGTGAATTGATGATGAAGAATGGAGAAGATGTGTGTTAGTTAAGGTTAGGTCAAAATAATGGAGAAGAGGTGGACTAATGTAATGAGTTGTACAATTGATAAAATGTGGTTTAAATGAAGGAAATTAGTTTGAATAGAGTGGTGGAATGTGTCATTGATTGTAAGTGCTATTATATGACATGATAGGAGCATGAATTATTATGATAAAGTCTTGAAAATGTGACTTGAAAATCATGCACATTAGGTGTTTGACAAAATACCTAAGTGAACTTGACTTAGGATTTAAGGCTTTATAATGGTATGCATTGGAAAACACTTTTATGTCAACTTAGAGTGAACTTGAATTGTTTCCAAGATTGATGAATAATGGCCTAATATGCTTAGATAAAGATGTGCTTAATTATGTTATGAAATGAGTAAGTTTGGATTAAAGGCATTAAATACCTTATAAAATGCAAAAGAGAAGCAAATGTGATGGTTTATAAATATGAAATTTATGTTTAAGTAGTAATTTCATTATATGTCTTTTTATGTATAAAGGCTCGGAGCTATAAATCAAGGAGTTCGTATCGAGGATTGTTGAAGTTAAGGGAGTGAATATCTTCTTTTGAGTTGAGTTAGGAAACCATATTTCTCATATGGGATTAGATCACTCTAAGACATGTATGATGACTTGTATGTGAATTTTGAACCTAGGTAATGCATAATAGAATTCAATATCGAATAGATGCTAATATGCTTATGTATTTATAAAACGACACTGTTTTGAACAACTTTGCATTTGTAGTGCAAAAGATTACTTGTATTTCATGAAAAAATGTTTTCGAGGTTACATATGCATAATTGAGTCATGTATGCTGTGTGTATTTGTTCTCTTTTGACTTAGAGCCATGGCACAGTTTCATTTTATCGATTGGACTAATAAATAAGGGCATAGTGTCGTACATGATTTTATACTTAATAATTGGAAATGATTTGTTTTGTGATTGCTAAGAAAACAATTAGCCAATCGTGTGCTGGGCACAACTGATTTAGCGACTATCTTACCCTTGACGCTGATACATAAAGGTCAAGTCGCCATATTGATATCTTTCTACGGGACTTGTGGTTGATTCCATACCTAGGGTCTGGACACCAATGAGGTTATCACCTAGGGCTATAATGCTCTTGTCTACTGTAGTTTAGACTTACCACAGATGAAAGTCGAACCAATACCGAGTATCAGTGGGTGTACACGTTAGTTTGGCCAATTAGTGGTGTCACACATGATTGTTTTGGCTAATCCTGATAATTTTTCTATCAATATTTGATTTATACACATGATGTTTTTATGCTTTTATGTACTGGAACTGAAACCTATGTTCACCGGATGAGTAAGTTAATAGGCTAGGCCTATATGATTCCTAACTAATATACGTTGAGTAATAGGTTGGGCCTATGTGTTTTCTATATGATATATATTCATTTCATAGGTTATCTACACCGTCTTGGTATGAATCGAATTCTATTTGTGATATATGTTTTCCCTGCTCACTGAGTACCTAGTGTACTCACCCCCCTCCACTTTCCAATCATGCAAGTTAATTTAGTGAGTTTGAACCTCTGAGTGGATCGTGTGATCTTTTGATATTTTTAGGGTATTATCGTACGTAGGTAGCTTCCTATTTTGTACTTTTATGGTCTAGTGGCTCTTGAATTGTGTTTATATAGATACGCTTTATGATTTTATAAATTAACTTTTGATTGCTTTATGTTTTATAAATGACTTTATGTATGAATCTTTTCATACTATTGTTGAGATTGCCTTGAGTGGACTTTAAAGTCCTGAAGTTGTGGTTGGATGTGAATATAGAAGTGTGTTTGAAATTGTTTGCAATTTTTTAGGATTTTTAAAACACAACTGTTGTGTTGCTCGAATTTTTTTTTTAAAAAAGAAAAGAATAGATGTTCAGTTAACCTTGCATAGTCGAATTAAGGATATCATGAGTGTCATTAGCCTAGTTATGCGGCAGTTGTCATGAGCCCGATGTGGTACCAAGTCATGACATAAATGTTTGCTTGTCCTTAAGCAAAAAAAAAAACAAATACACCAAAATTCACATAGTACACAATCCAGTAATGAGACAATGGCTTCAACTTTATGAAATAAATTTAATTTAAAGCACAATCATTCAAGTCATTTCTAATCATTAACATGAAAAATCCATATCTTGGGGCTTTGAACTAAATATATATATTAATCTAGACTCCAGTGTTATATTGTTTACCCTTTTTAATTTCACATACTCATTAATAATTCTTTGGTCGTTCAAGTTTATAACTAATCCTAAATACGTTTTCATGAAAAATCAAACTATTACAAGTTTGGGAGGTTTTATTCAAAAACACATTTTTATTTTTATCTACTTTTTTAACATGGACTTAGTCTTTTTATACAGAGGCAAACATTGGTAACGAATGTTGATCCTGTTACTAAACTAAATCATTTTTTTATTAAGCTGCTTAGTTGAAATGTTATTATAGCCTTTTGATGCAGAGGCATATATTTATGATGCATGTCGATATGGTTACTCAGCTACATCACGTTCTCAACTAACTACTAGCTCTATTCATAACCCGAAGGTCAACAGAATAGTTATTTATTTACAATTAACAAACACACTTTTTTTTATTGCCTACCTCGTTGTTTTAACTACTCGTTTTTTATTGCCTACCTTGTTGCTTTAACTTGCATATTTAGTCAAAGAACCCAATTCACTAATTTCACGAGCTAATGACTCTTCACAACTTAACATACTATGTTCAAAATTAAATCAATTTCAATTCATCTAAGCCATTGACACATTTACACAATTCACAAAATGCAACCTAACAAAATATCATTCAATATGCAAAATTCACACTCAAAGCAAAACACGTAACCCTCCCCATACTTGAACAACACATTGTCCTCAATATAAAAGGGGTACACAAATACACCAGGAGAAATAAAACATGAAATACGAAAAACATAAGACGACAATACTAACAAAAATGAAAAGAAAAGGGTTAGAACATGAAACTGTTTATGGCGATATAGGTAGTGCTAGTGATGGTGTTAAGGACAAATCCACTTGACATCGAGAGTGTTTCCATATCTTATAAGTGATTCAAGAGAGTAAAAGAATTAGCAATCCAAACCATTCAAGACTTATTTTAGAATTTAAAACAAACCTAACTACATATCAATTTAAATCTAACTACTAAACATGCTAATTTATGGTCATTAGCTTAACCTTCATCCTTTAAAACTCAGCTAAGATCAATTACGAGTGGCTTGTTTCCACCCTTCTCATTCAACATCAATTTTGTAGCTTATGAGTATGTTCAAAATAGCAAAATGATTATAAGGACAATATTGATGAAGTTGAGAAAACCAATTAATTTAAGTAATGTCCTTTTCACTTAAAAATTGTCAATAAATAGGGAATAACAAAACTCCCTGAATCTTGCATCAAATCCAATAGTTTGTCCTATAAGAAGGTGAGTTGCTCTCTTTCTTCCTTAATCACCTTCGTCTCCTCTCTTCTTTTGTTTCACAAATAGACACTTTCCTAGCTTCTTCAAACTCGATGTCTGTTGTCATCTGTTCTTCATCCTTTTGTTCTTTAGAAAATTTGAACACTTAAATTATCTTGAATGAGCTACTATCCTTCGGATCCTTTACTACATCAGTCAAGTTGAATGTCACTTGGTCATCATTAATCCAAAGGACAAGGTTCTTTTCATAGACATCTACTAAAGATTTTTTGATGTTCACATATGGTATATCAAGAACTGGTGAATAATAGGAAGGGTTGGCATTCTTTTCTTCATCCTCCTTCTTCGTCTCTTAGTCTTCAATAAGGTGGAGTTTAACTTGGTGCTCCACTAGTTCTTCTAAATCTTCCCAATTCTTAAGTGTGATGGCCTCATATTGTTTTTGTTGATGTAATTCCATATTTCTCAGAGTCTTCCACACTTCTCTTACAAAATTGATGGGAAACTTGTCTTACTTGAATCTCCAAATTATAAATAGAAGTGGCATGATTTTTCATTACTTGATTAATTTGCTCTTTTAGTCTCCTCTGAGCCTCTTCTATATCTGTGAGCTTATCCAAGATCTTGTCCAATTTAGAATCCTATAAACTAGACTCATCCTGCTGAAGTCCTAATAGGTCTTGACGTCCTAAATGAGTCCCTACATTATTGGACCAATAGAAATCGAGGTGGTTCTTCCACCTTAGAGTGTACATGTTCCAATAAGGTCCATTACTTCCCCAACCATATTGTGGCTTATTGTAGTTTGCAAAAGTTCCTTACTCCCTATAATATCTATCTTCCATCATTGTTCTTTCTATTTCTTCTTGGCATCTAGCTCTTCAGATGTCTCATTCTCACTTTAAAATGTCTTGCTATGTCTCTAATTTATGCCGCAAACTTCTCTCTCTTTTTTTTAAAACAAAAGATAGTGAAAAAGTCTTAGACTAAAGAACTAAACTAATCACCTCCTCAACAACAGCATCAAAAACTTGATCGTGATTTTTTGATATGTGTAAGTTTAATATTTAACCTCGATAATCTACAAGTATATGAGTCGTTCACGTAGTACCAAGATGTCGATCCCATGAGGAGGAATAATATAATCCTAAAGTCTAAGACCAAACAATTCACAATAATTCAAATGTAACAAAACTAAAATAGGAAATCAATCACAAAACATTAACAAATTACCAAATTGCAATGCACACTCACGAATCAACTCAAGGAACTACCAATTGAGAGAAAGTGGAAATTTGCTTATCCTTAATGATAGCCTAATTGATTATGAATTTATTGGATTATTGGTTGTAGATAGTCCTAGGGTTAATTTCTATCTCTCAAGTTGTAACCATTAATCCTAATTTATAAACCATGATCAAATTATGGGAATTGCAATCTCTAAATTAACAATCCATCTAAAACCCTAATTAGATCTAAAATTGTCTAATAAACTATAGAAACTATCGTAAGATCTCTCTTCACACAATGCATCGATTTGATTGTAAGATCTCTCTCAGTTTATCACTGAATTATGCAATTGTGGAAATTAAATCACAAAACACGTAGTAAAAACACAAAAAATCATATTTCATTATTTAAAAATTGAATCCCCTAGGGTGAGTTTAGACATCCTCAACATTCACAAAATCCTATCATCAACAACTATTCCAATTCTATATAATAATAAAATTGAAAATACACAGAAAACTAGATCTAAACGGATGATGGAGGCAGCAACGTCGAGAAACCTCCTGTTCCAGAAAGTACTTCGAGTCGGCTTCTTCTCCACATCCCTCTTCCTTCATCTCTTTCTCAATCTCTTGCTAATTCTCTCTAGGGTTTTCCAATGGTGGCTAATTTAAAAAGCTCCCTCTCCTTCTTTTGCTTATTTTTTATATACCTTTTGTGTTCTGGGCAGCCCTAATGTAGCACCCCACCCTCGCAAGACATATACTCGACATGAACATTGATATCCGAGTACGTACCCCACAAAGGTAGCATGTTAAAATAGTTAAACAATCGAACTCATTACAAATTTTTCAAAACAATGCACGCGTATATGGAAAATCAATAAACAAATCGGGCCCATTTTTATTCATAAACAATTTCAACACAAAAGTTACAACCATTATACATATCATCAACAATTCAATAGCCACTTGGCCCCATTACAGATGCAAACCACTTGTAGCCATAATGTCATTACATTACAAAATCACTCGTATACACATTTTACAATACTTTTGAATACATAATTTGATACAAAACAATGAAATACTTATACAGACTCGAATTGATCCCGACCTCTATCTCTTACTCGAATGTAGTGACTAGACTCTAATTTGTCTAACTGGATATCTACTCCAAGCCTAAAAAATATTGCAAATTTAGGTTGAGTTTTAAGAACTCAATGAGTGGACCATCCTCGAGGACTCACTCAATCATATAACACATTAATCTATATAATCACATATTTCACATCACTTCATCAATTCATCATGATGAGTCACATACATTTCTTGTTCACTTAAAACATATATCACATTCAAAATTTGGTCAAACTATTTAAATCATACATATTAGATGTATATGCAGTGCTCACGAGGCTCACTTTCAATTATTATTGTTATGACCGAGTGCCTATAACTATCCTGTATCCATTGTACATACCTGGCTCATTGATAACTATCTCGTGTCCGTTGGAGATACCATGCTCATTATACATAGTGAGCCTTTGGCTCTTAATCTTAATATGAGCTTTTAGCTCTTTTTCAATTTCTGCGTTTTAAGCTCTTTCTCGGTGGCTACTCCAGTCATAACACCTTTATGTTATCATGCATTCATATAAAGAAATGCATCAATCACATTTATTCATTCAATAAAAAGTGCTCAATGTTATACAATCATATTCACTATCACATTCTTGTTCACATTTGTCATCGGACCTTGGTCCGACATTCAACAATCAAGTTAAGTATCACATATTTTGTCAAATTCACATACAAGGAGCACTTCCAATGATTTTTACATGCATCAAATGCCTCGGACATTCAATGTCCAAAATCAATACTATCACATTCACATCAATCATATCAGTAGCAATTCAATGCAGAAATTTAAAACATAACAAATAATGAAATGAGACCATCTAGATCGACTCACAATATGCCCTAGATTTACATTAGCTTTGTGATCCAAAAACATCTGGATGCAAATGTTCTATCCTATATCATAATTATACAAAACATATATTACACACGCATTATTAATTGCACAATCTTATTAACACTTAATCACATACATATGTATATGTATTGTGTATAATCCGTGCTCAATGATAATCCTAGGTATATTATCTAAATTCACATCTTATGCTCATTCTCGTTTCATAATTTATATATATCTAATTGAACTTAGATTTACACTTCATTTGCACATGATCTTTCTAAGTTCATCATTCAATCTTTATCCTTTATATGTGTCTAAGTTATTCTTAAGCTTACACCTCAAAAACACTTGGTTACTTTAATATCATAACTCAATTTCTCATCATTTCTTTTCTATCATTACATGCTCTCATAATACTCAATTCTCATTCATATTTACTTAGTACATATTTCTCAACTCCTTTAGGTCATAACTATAATCATATAAACATCTTCATTCCCATTATACTTATGCCTTTGGTAATTTGATATCATCCATTCATTCACTAAGTTATAACCCAAATTATCACTCTAAACATATCACACATTAGATACTTAATCCAAGCATCATTCTAGGTTCATTTCAAGTCCCATCCGTTAGGCGGACATCTACGTCCGTTTAGAGGACCTTTACAGGTCTCTTACAGAAACTTAAAATTTTGACCTTGTAGACATCAAAATCTCTTCTCTAAGTCTTCATAGAAATTCTAGATCTAGAAGTCCTCTTTCTAAGAATACTTGAATGACCTCTGAGTTATACAAAAAAAGTTATGCTTCTTGTCCCAAACCTATCAAATTGCATCCTCATTTTCCATATTTCAATTCTTTACTTACTACATTCATTACCTTATGCTTGGTCTATCATTTCTAGTTTAATTTTCTCATCATTTCCCCATAATTCTAACTCCATTTCAACACAATAGATATAAACAAATTATAGTCTATGATTCATCATGAACGCTAATAATAGAACTCATACATATTATACATTCATCAACTTTCTACACCCAGTACTTAAATTTTAGTCAAATTTTGAAACTCTTAAATTTGACAACTGTAGCTATATGTCTCTAATTTAATTCAAATCAAAACTCATTCCATTTGGATATCTACAGCTCAATTTTTGGCTAAAATACAGAAACATATCTAGTGGAATTGTTACAGCTAACATATTCCAACACACTTTAAATGCCCTTATCAATTAGTCTCTAAACTTTCATCCTAGTTCTTCTCTTTTCATGACACTACACTTGTCTTTTTTTTAACTTCAATACTCAATCCAATTCATTTCTAAAACAACTAATGATCCACATTTTTATACATTAAAAATAGAACATGTGATTATCGATTTGCAAATCAATTTTTCTGCACTTCTTTCTACATCCATTAAGGATTCATCTTAACTCTAGATCAACTCTACATCAATATATGCATCATTAATCATGATACATATACAAAAGCAGGAAATTTTCATATACACTTCATCAAGCACGTTCCACAATACACAAAATACCATTTTATGTCCATTTAACCTCTAATTATCATCGTGCATACTTCATTCAACTGTACAAGAAGATTTAATGCTTATACTTACTTGTTTAGCTTCAATATCTTCAAATCACACTTAACCCTAGCTTCACCCATAAATCCCACGATCATCAACTTTCAAGGTGAAATGGGTTAGGTCTTTTAACAAAAAGAATGAGATAGCAAGAAAGTTAAGTGGTTAGTAATAGAAGAAAGCAAAGTTCCATTTTGATGCTTAGAGATGAGAGTGTCGTGAGTGAAGGAGAGAAAGATGAAAAAAATAAAGGAGATGGAGAAATGAAGCATATGTCGTGAATGGGCAAGTGGATGACCATGAAATGGTATTTAATTGGGTAAAAGAATAGTAAGTAGTGAGTGGTAGTGAAACTTGTCACTTTCCTATGGTCCCACTTTTGATCTTTTAATCTACTAGTCCATTTGTCTCCAATTTTCAACCCAATTTTCAATGACACTTGTCATTAAATCTTACTGTCACATATTAAAATTTCTACTACCATTTGACATTTATTTCTACCACTATTCGTCAATTGTTCTACCACTTGGCATTTTTCCTGGTCCAAAAATACCCAAAATTTTATAATATTCTCAAATTTTCACTAAAAATTCTGAGTCAATAAATAGACTCTTCAAATCAATTCTTAACACATACAATTCACAATTCCAAATATAATCACATTTATAGATCAATTATACCCAGAAAATGTTAGTGAATGCATGTATAATCATTTTGATGTACAAAAATCAATATTTACATGTGTGTATGCTAACATTATGCATAAGCATGAAATGCAATTTTCTAATCTCTGACTGTTATTTTCCCAATTACAGAAACCTAGGGTTCTAGCCCTTAGTATGGAAATGGGATGTTACAATTCTTCCCCATTAATAAATTTTGTCCTAGAAATTCTTATCTGATTAATCAAAAAGGCAGGAGTGTTGTTTCCTTATATGCTCCTCCGTTTCCCATTTAAATGTCATCACTTAAATAATTTCTTCCAATTACTTATTCAGATGCCACACCAGCTTAATTGTTTCCTCAATATATTTTAGATTACTTTCATAATTTCACTTCAAGTATCAGTAAAACATATATCAGATCATAATGATATTTTTTAAACATATTCATGTAATATTGTGTGAATCTGAAACATCTTTTATTGATAATACTAACTCATAAGTCAATGGTCCTATTCTCACAATAATTTCATAAAGATCAATAAAATTTGAGCTTAGTTGATCCTTTTTCCTAACTTGAATACACCTTGCCATGACGATACTTTCATAAACAAATCATCTTTCTCTTTATATTACACATCTCTTTAGTGTTAAAACACTTAGCTCTTATGTCTATCTTGCTATATTCTATATCTTCGGTGTTGATCCACCTAACTCATTTATCTTTTTGGAATCACTTAATTTCTAATACAGATCAATTTCACTTATCAACAACATCTCTAATCAATTTTGGGCTTCAACTATTTTTAGTCCTTATTCATCACAACAAAAAGACAGACAACTCTTTCTGTAGTATAATGCCTCATACGATATTATAATGATATCACTGTGATAATGATTATTATGCTTAAAGTCAATTAGAACTATACATCAGCCTCTTGTTCCTATGAACTCCAAAATATAAGCTTTAAGCATATCTCCAATTGTTAAGACTGTTGGCAACCCATACATGCAGTCACTTGGTTCGATATCCTTAGTAGCTAAATATCGTTTCGACGTATTCCTACTAGGATGTACAGTATAGGTCACTAATTGTACTTTATTCAAAAATCTCTTTTCTCAATCACTTCCTTTAGGTATATAAACTCTTTACTTCAATCACATGGTATCAATTTTTCCAATTCAAGCTCAAAATTTGGATTCATTTTCGATTTCTCAGTAAGATTCATAAATTATTAATCCTCAATTTAAGCTTTGTTAATCTTTTCATAGGAAACTGATCTTAAATTCAATAGCTTATAGTACTTTGATTTCCCAAAACTTTAACTAAACATTTTATGCTCTTCATTGCACTAGATTTGGTAATCTCAATATCTAAATTTTTGATACACTACTATTGAATTTTCTATTCAATGCATCATATTACAATACTAGCTTTACTGGGAAATACTCAATTGCACAATCATAATGTTTCAATAATTCTATCCATTGTCTTGTCTCGTATTCAATTCTTTTAAACTCAGTAATTACCACAAACTTTAACAATTTGTATATTTATATATAGATCCAAAACATTTCATTGTACATATAATGTCTCCAAGCTCTCAAAGGAAAATCCTAGGGAAAGATCTTAATACTCTAGCAACTTCTATTACTAACCTTTAGCTATTCCAAAGGGAATCCAACACTACTTTATTTTTAAGTGAGCCAAAATGGCACTTCTAATGGAACATAATGCTGACACGTTAAGGATTTTTTATTTCAAATCAAGCTATTATTTAGGAGCTATAATTACTAAATATGAAAGATGGAAGCAATATCCTACAGATAATTGAGAAAACAAGAAGGATCTATATGTTATTTATTCCAAGATCAATTATCAACTAGGTTATTTAATGCTCTTAAAATAAGAAAGATTAGCCTTTTAAGTTATATTAATGCAGTTAACATATAATTCTCTACTCAGTTAGAGATCCATGATATAATAGTTGTTTAAAGGAGATAGAAACACCAAAATTTCTATTTTACAATCCTTACTAGAAGTAACCATAATATCATCAACTCTCTATTTGACAAACTTATAACCGTTATTGATTGCAAAAAAAAATTAAAGGCATTATATTTGAATTATTTCAAAGATTCCTTAGGTTATTCTAGAGGAAAAGTCTCCATCATCAAAGAATTCAGATCCTTCATCCCCACTGTATTTCTAATGACCAAGTTAATTTTCTCTCAATACCCTTTACCAAAGAAGACATTGAGAAAGCATTTTTCAATATAATTGCTAAAATTTTCCATAACCTAGATGTTTTTATGCATTCTTTTATCAAAATTCTTGGAGCTTATTGGGTAATTCTATAATAAGTGTTATCCTAGAGTTTTTCTCTTTGGGTAAAATCCTTAAAGAATCTAATAAAAATTTAATTTTCCTTGTCGTTACAATTTTATATCGTATAACTTAAAGAACCTTAGACATATTTCTTACCATAATACAATATATAAATTATCTCTAAGATGCTAATAACAAGGCTCAAAGTAATCCTCACAATGATCATTAACCCAAGCCAAAGGACTTAATATAAGTTAAGAGCATTAAGGATAACATTCCCTTTTGATAAGAGTGATAAATCCTTCATTGACAATTTATTTACTCCCTAATGCTTAGTGATTAATGTTAGGATGTGCTTAAGATACTTATTTTGGTTCATATTTCTTTATTACAAGTTGGAAGATTATGAACCAAAATGAGCTGAAAACATATCCTTGGTTTTGTTCAATTGATGTTCAATTTTGTTTTCCTTCGCGGAAACAAATGAGATGAGTTAGGGTGAAAATAGGAAAAATGACCTAAAAATGAAGTTATTAACTTACACACTCCTGTAGTTGACCATGTATTATGACACAACCCTAATTTTAAGTATAAAAGAGCATTTAGAGGCCAAATAAGGCATGAAGACATTAAAGACTTAACAGGGAGCAGATTCCTTACCCTTTGGAGGGCTTTAAGGAACTAAACTTCATTTTTCTAGTTCCACGGGCCATATTGAGGTCAACGAACATGTTTAGGCATTGATTAATCTAGGGATGTTATTCTTAACTCTCTTTTGAAATTAATTATGTTATTTTATGGTTAATTTTTTGTATTTATTTATGAATGATTTAGGTAATCCAAATATATTATTCATGCATATGATAATCCAAATATATTATTCATGTATAAGCTCATTGCTAGAATTTAGATAGCAATACATAATCATTGTAACTCTAATTAACTTGTGATAAAGTAATGGTCACGCATCATCAGGGATAACATAACATAGGTTGAATGACCCAAGCTTATGTATTTGTTTCCTGCATTAACTTATTTTCCTATTACATAATTTAGTTTTCACACTAAATCTAGAGAGTTTATTATAGGTTGTTTGAAAACTAGACTTAATTAAAGAGCTTATTTTAATTAGATGCAAAATAATGGAAAAATTGGGATTAATAGAGTTTGTTGTTAATTTATGGTTAATAGTTTCAAAGAGAGGAACAAGAACAACATGAAGATTGCAAAATCTTATGTTGCTTAATTTAATTTATATATAGTAGTTTAGTTTTACTTTATTTGTTAATAAAATTTAACTAAACCCCCCATCAATCCTAAACACTGGTTTATTCATTACAGAAGACAAACACACACTCTTTGAAGATACAATCCTTGCTTACCACTACTATAAATTTAGCTATGTAGAGTTACAATTTATTTTCTAGTGTATTTGATACACATCAAGGATAAAATTATCATAGGAAAGGTGACATCATAAGCTACTTATTAGACCCCGAATATTGTTCTTATGATGATTAATCGTGAATTGTGATTATTATATGTTTATGGTTTAGTTTGATTTAATTGGGCTTAGTATTGGTTAATTGGAGTAGAATTGAGGTTAATTAAGGTTTAATTAAGAAATTAGAGGATGAAAAGTGTAAGGGTATTTCGGGAAGTTCACTAAAGTTGGATTGGAGTTAGGCTTATAAGGAGGGGTAAGTTGGTCTTTGACCATCCCTAGGTTTTAAAAGACCTAGATATAAATAGAGAAAAGAAAAGAGAAATAGAAAGGAAAAAGGAAGAGAGTTCGCCGTCGGTGAGGAGGAAGAGAAGAGGAAAGGGATTTGCGATTTCGCCAGTTTTGACGGATTTAGGACTTCAATCGGTAAGTCTGCTTTCCTCCTAACCTGTTTTTGTTTGGATTAAACATTGAGATGATTGGGATTGAGAGAAATCGATGAATTAGGGTTTTTGGGTGAATATTGGGGGAAATCCTTAGGTTGATGATTTTAGGATGAATCTGAAGTTTAGAATGGGTTAGAACTGTAGTAGAAGACTGGATCTATGGCTTGGGAGTATTACATTTGAGTTTGGAATGGATTAAAGTTGGAAATTGCAGAGAATTGGGTTTCGGAGTCGAGTTCTAGACCCACACGTCGCGACGTGTAAATAATTAATTAAATTCGCCGCGATGTATGAAGAGGGATTCGTCGCGACGTTCAGGGAAGGGTTCGTCGCGACGTGCGAACCCATGTTCGCCGCGACGTGCGTGTACGCTGCGACGCACACTTGTGTGCTCGCCGCGGCGAACACGGACGTTCGTCGCGACGAAGCCCCCTAGTTTTAGTAATTTTTATTTTAGTTTTTCGAAGCTTTTAAATTAATTTTCCCTTTAAATATTATTTGATTTGAGATTTGGTTCAATATAGGAAACCAAAAAGATTAGTTTCCATCGGAAGAGGACGGACAACAGTAGTCAGATTCTCGTGCAATACTATATGGGTGATATACTTATAGTTATTATGTGTGATTGAACCAAATTTATACTATAAATTGGCCCTATTTTCTTAAGTAATTATGCACTTGTTGACTCCTAATTCATGACTTTTGTGCT
>JANZLD010000236.1:57254078-57275793 GCA_026413575.1 Erythroxylum carthagenense
TATTATTAATAATATGAAAATATTATTATTAATTATTTAATAAAATTTATTATATTAAATATTACTATATTCTATTTCATATATTAATATTATGATTTGGTCAGAGTTGATATTAAGAAGAATTATTGAGGATACATTAGGTAGTATGTATTTATTAAGTTACGTTCCATCCTAAACCCCCCAAACGGAGGTTTCTTATTTTCACTATTTAGGATGGAATGAAACGTAATATGAAACCCTCCGCTTCCATCCCATTCCATTCTATTCCATTATAAAACCTTCAAACAAACGATGGAAGTGTGTTACGTTCCATTCCATTCCATTATTAACCCTCAAACCATACAGGGCCTTAGAAAACTAAAGCATGCACATGCCACAATTATGCTCTCCCAACTGACCACTCACTTTCTCTCTAACAAAAATAATCATGTCAACTCCAAAAGATACAAATTTTTATAGAGAGATAGGTAAAGATTCTAGAAATCCATTGCTTCAAGAATCATTTCATTTGCAGGTCGGATGAGGGAGTTATGACCAAAAGCATCCAACCCGTTTATGCCCTTACTCGAATTGTACATGTCTTGGAACAAATGGCATAACTTTTTCTACAGATGTTGGATAGATTTTGTTTTAAAATAATTTGAAGGAAGGCCTCAAAATCTACAACTTTCATACAGCACTCAAAGTGAGTTTCATCCTCTAAAAAGGTCAAAAATAGAACTGAAGAAGGAACTAAGACGATGTTGACGTCATGAGATGATTGCTGACGTCATACTGAGATGATTCAGAAAAATGGGTATAACTTTCTGTACAGAACTCAGATCCAAGTTTTCCTTAGATGAATAGAAAGAGGACTTTAAGCTTTGCAACTCTAATGCAGACCTCAAAGACCAATTCTATCATCTAGAGGATCAAATTTGAATAAGAAGATGTTCTGACCAAACTAAGATGATGCTGATGTCATGAGACGATTGCTGACGTCATACTAAGATGATTCGACAAAATGCGTAACACTTTCTTCACTAAACTCATATTCAGGTATTCTTTAGATGAATAGAAAGAGGGCTTCAAGATCTACAACTCTTATAAAGACCTCAAATACCAATTCTATCATCTAGAGGATCAAATTTGGAAAAGAATATGTTCTAGCCAAACTAAGACGATGCTGATGTCATGAGACGATTGCTGACGTCATACTGAGATGATTTGAAAAAATGGGTATAACTTTCTATACAGAACTCAGATTTAGATGTTCTTTAGATGAATAGGAATAAGGCTTCAAGATCTACAACTCTCATGTGGACTTCAAAGATCAATTCTATCATCTAGAGGATCGAATTTGGACAAAAATATGTTCTAGCCAAACTAAGACGATGCTAACGTCATGAGACGATTGTTGATGTCATACTAAGATGATTCGGAAAAATGGGTATAACTTTCTGTAAAGAACTTAGATTTAGGTTTTATTTAGATGGATAGAAAGAGAACTTTAGGATCTACAACTCTTATGAAGATTTCAGAGGCCAATTCTATCATCTAGAGTATCAAATTTGGACAAGAAGATGTTCTGGCCAAGCTAAGATGATGCTGACGTCATGAGACGATTGCTGACATCATACTAAGATGATTCAGAAAAATAAGTATAACTTTCTGTAGAGAACTCAGATTCAGGTGTTCATTAGATGGATAGAAAGAGGACTTCATGATCTACAACTCTCATGAAGACCTCAAAGACCAATTCTATCATCTAGAGGATCAAATTTGGACAAGAAGATGTTCTCGTCAAACTAAGACAATACTGACGTCATGAGACGATTGTTGACATCATACTAAGATAATTCAGAAAAATAGGTATCACTTTCTGCACTAAACTCATATTCAGGTGTTCTTTAGATGAATAGAAAGAGGGCTTCAAGATCTACAACTCTTATAAAGACCTCAAATACCAATTCTATCATCTAGAGGATCAAATTTGGAAAAGAATATGTTCTAGCCAAACTAAGACGATGCTGATGTCATGAGACGATTGCTGACGTCATACTGAGATGATTTGAAAAAATGGGTATAACTTTCTATACAGAACTCAGATTTAGATGTTCTTTAGATGAATAGGAATAAGGCTTCAAGATCTACAACTCTCATGTGGACTTCAAAGATCAATTCTATCATCTAGAGGATCGAATTTGGACAAAAATATGTTCTAGCCAAACTAAGACGATGCTAACGTCATGAGACGATTGTTGATGTCATACTAAGATGATTCGGAAAAATGGGTATAACTTTCTGTAAAGAACTTAGATTTAGGTTTTATTTAGATGGATAGAAAGAGAACTTTAGGATCTACAACTCTTATGAAGATTTCAGAGGCCAATTCTATCATCTAGAGTATCAAATTTGGACAAGAAGATGTTCTGGCCAAGCTAAGATGATGCTGACGTCATGAGACGATTGCTGACATCATACTAAGATGATTCAGAAAAATAAGTATAACTTTCTGTAGAGAACTCAGATTCAGGTGTTCATTAGATGGATAGAAAGAGGACTTCATGATCTACAACTCTCATGAAGACCTCAAAGACCAATTCTATCATCTGAATGATCAACTTTGGACTAGAAGATGTTATGACCAAAATGAGACGATGCTAACATCATGAGACAATTGCTGACATCATTCTGAGACAAAGCAAATGAGACGGTCAAACTGAGATGCAAGAAGTCAAACTAAGACGATGAAACCTGATAACTTGTAATACTTGTATCTTTCAACTGAGAAATCCAAAATTTACAAACTTCATATCGTTGGAAAGCTGGAAAAATCATCTAAAACTACCAAGAAGACAATTTCACTTAAATCAGATCACAACAACCCAGACATATCCTTGATGTCAGTACACAAATTTTTCTCTTACGTAGCTTTAAGTATCATGGGCGGAAACAAAATCATAAACCATTTGTATCAAAAGATTGTAATTTTACAAAGCTTTAATGGGCATTTCAAGCCTCCAATACAAGAATGTTTCAAGAATATTCCAAAATACAAAAGACATATGAACAACAAACTGTTCAAAATGCAACTAAAGCCTTGGTTTACTAAAGTTGTTTAAATTACAACAACATTTCAAAAAAGTAGAGTGATGCCTTTATCCTCGACTACTCAATCTCTTGCTCATCACCTGCTTATGGGGAGCAAAGTGGGGGTGAGCTTAAAGCCTGTGGGTAACAATTTTATAGTTTGCAACAAGCAAAGACATTTTTAATACATCATCAATGCAGAAAATTTTTGTGTATGCAAAATCATGGATGCGTTACTCCTATCAACTTATCATGAACACATAAACACATCACATGGTTTGTGTAAGTCTGAAACATGACACACTACACATTTTCAATGAAATGGTCTTATGTATTCATGAATTCTTGAAGGAGTTCTTGAGGAAGCTCCATGCCACTAGCGGGCAGGTGGGAGAAGCCTATACTTGGGTCAACGTGCACGTGACGGTTCTTGAGGTACTACCACAAACCTACATAACACATAGAATTTCAAAATCTTGTAAGCTTGATGCATATAAAGGCACGTTTTCTTAAAAACTTGCTTTTCATAAGCTTGTTATATCTTAAAAACCATTTCCAAAAGTATGGTTTCAAAATTATGCATCATTTTAATAAAGCAAACTTTTTATGTATCATCCCATAAATCATGTATAAGCATGTAGAAAAATCTTACAGCACTAAACAACCTTAAATGCACATGAATCAGGTGGTTGAAAAATTAATTACTGTCATAAATTGACAGAAACTTTTTTTTGTTTTTTGTTAGCTTACCGCCTAGCTATAAAAGTGAAACTCACCTTGAAGTCCTTGACTGTGGCTTGCTCAAATGTGCCTCTCCTCTTACTCCTTTTGTCTTTCTTGATTCCTTTTTCATAGACAAAAATTCTCAACTTCAACAAGGTTGCTAAAATGGAAACCCTCAAAGTATGTTCCATATGATGGCTCTAGAAAACTTAAACCCTTTTCTAAGCTTCATGAACCAAAACCCTTCCCATATCTAAAGTATTAAAAAGCTCTTACCTTAGATCTTCACCAAAAGAAGAGATGCTTGGTTCAAAAGAAGGCTCTTGATTTTCTCTACCTTTTTCCCTTCTTGCAAAACCTCTAAATCTCTCTAGAAAGCTTAGAAAAGATGAAACCCTAGCTCAACCCTCTTCTTTCCTCTCAACCACCCAAAATCTTTCTTTCTCTCTCTCTTATTTGTTATTTCACTTCCCTCTTTTCCATTTTCGTTTTTCCCTCTCTTTGGGAAGAAAACAACACATCTTTCTTCCCATCTTACCCTTAATGACTTATAAAAGTCCACCTTGCCCTTCCTTTAATGCCTTATGGTTTCTAGACTTATGTGGCTTGCCAAAGTTACCCTCACACTCTTTTACTACTTTAATACTTCCACTAACCCCTGTCATATTTTCTTTCATACTTTAACAAAATTAATCACTCTTGATAAAATAGCTTATCTATTAAAACCTTGAAAGTAATTTAAATCATGTTTATTCACACACAATAATTCAGGGCCAACATTTAATGAAGATGAATCTTTGAATTAGGTTGTAGTAGGTGCTACACATGCCACTAGAGAGATTACAAAACATGTAGAACTTGATTCTCTTGCTCCTCCCACGATTGATAATACTGCATATTCTCCTCCAAGAAGATTCAGCAATTTGTTAGATATTTATGCCTCAATTGAATTTGCTTGTTTGGCGATGGAACCTACTTACTTTGAAGATGCAATTATTAGAGAAGAATGGGTTAGAGCAACGAGAGAGGAATTAGAAAACAATCAAACTTGGACCTTGGTAGATTTACCTAACAGGAAGAATGCAATTGGTCTCAAATGGATTTTCAAGTCCGAATTTAATCCAGATGGTACCTTGAAGAGAAACAAAGCAAGGCTAGTAGTAAAAGGTATGCTCAAATTCTAGGTAAATATTTTTTGAAAAATTTTGCCCCTGTTGCATGATTAGATACTGTGAGATTACTCTAAATATGGCTACCCATAATTGCTAGTTTTTTTCAATTAGATAGGAAATATTGATTTCGTTGAAGATGTGTATGTTAACCAACCAGTAGGTTTTGACGTTAAAGGCTCTGAACACAAAGTTTACGAACTTCACATGGCACTTTATGCGCTCAAACAAGCACCATGAGCCTGGTATAGAAAAATCGACTCTTATTTTGCTAAAAATAATTTTCAAAAGATTGCTAATGAACCTACTTTGTATGTTAAGGGTTGTGAAAATGATTTTTTTGGTGGCATGTTTATATGTGGATGATATAATATATATACTGGGAATTTAATTATGGAAACTTTCAATGTGTCAATGATGGAAGATTTTGATATGTCCAAATTAGGATTATTGCATTATTTTTTAGGTCTAGAAGTTGTTTAAGATGCAGGTGGAATATCCCTTTGTCAAAGGAAATATGTTGGAGATCTTTTGAAAAGGTTTGGTATGTTTAATTGCAAAGTTGTCAAGACATCTTTGAATGCAAAAGACAAGTTATCCTTGGAAGATGGAGTTGACAAAAGACATGAGAAGCATTTTAGAAGCATGGTTCAAGGTTTAACTTATTTAATCCACACTCGACCAGAACTTATGTTTGTAGTAAGATTGATTTCACAGTTTATACATAGCCTCAGCAAACATCACCTTGGGGTGACAAAAAGAATTTTGAGATATGTCAAAGGAATGATCAATTATAGGATTAGGTATGTGAAAGATGATAACATTGATCTTTTAGGTTTTACCGACAATGACCGAGCTGGGATGTAGATGACAAGAAGAGCATAATATTTGTTTTGGTGGTGCAACAATTTCTTAAATGTCAAAGAAGCAACAAGTTATTGCCTTATCTAGCATAAAAGCTGAATGTATAGCAACTACAACTACAAATTGTCAAGCAGTGTGGTTAAGAAGAATTTTGTAAGATTTAAAGCATAAGCAGATGTAGACAATAAGAATTTTCTGTGACAATAAATCCCCCATTGATATTACAAGAAATCCAGTTCATAGAGGGAGAACCAAGCATATCAAGATTCGGTATCACTTTATCAGAGAAGTGGTTTTAAAAGGAGAAGTTAATTTGAAGCATTGTAATAATGAAGAACACCCGCAGATGTTCTAACAAAGGCTTTAACAGAGAATAAATTGTTGAAGTTACGGAATATGATAGGTGTTTTGCCACTTACTTTAAAGGGGGAAATGTTGGAGATTGACTAATTCAAGCCTTTGACAACTGCACCTCCATGTTTTTTACTATATTTCCATGTTTTATTTCGTTTCTTTTCTTTTAGCAATTTCATTAGTTATGATTTTTAGATTTAATGGTCATATGATCTGTTTTTCATGTACATGTCTCTTACTTAAAAGGTGCATGTGCTTATATAAGGACCTAGTGTTATGTTTTATTTAACTCAATAAAAAAGTCTTGCTTTTGTCCACAAATTTGAGTGTGTTTTTTTTGACCCTATGAGTGTATTTTTCTAGGAGCCTGTGAGGTTATTTGATTGTGTTCACTTGCTCTTTTAACAGAAATGTTGTCCAATTAAGGTGACACTTTACTATAGGTTTTATCAAAAACTAATGTGGTGTTGAGTGAGGAAATTACTTGTGACAAGAGATGAAATCAAACTGATAAAACATTATGAATCTTTGTTCATATAGTAGCATTGTGATTCATTCCCGCATCATTATTTGATTCTTAGCATAATTCTCATCAAACCATTGTGAAATTGGGTGGACAGTATGTTGGGAAATTAGATTAGGATTTCTATGCACAACGAAATAAATATGAAACTTTTTTATTTTGATTTTTCGAAAATCACGAGCACTTTAAATTATATAAAATTATTAACACATAAATTATAATAAAATGTGAATCTTAATTCGTGCTTTATCTCAAAGCTTGATCTTTTTCTTGTCGTATCCTTTGAATTGTTTATGAAATTGGTCTATCTCAACCACTACAATCGCATAAATATCTGACTTCTAATGGTATCCACAAAACAAATTGAGAGAACTCTGTGATTATTAAAGAGAAGGTTAGGGAAGGTGTGCTAGCTCGTTTAGAGCTTAAGCCTATTTATAATAATTTTCAGACATTACAGTAATTTAATTAAAATTAAATTCTAATTTCAATTAAACTTTAATTAGAATTATATATTATTCTAATTGAATAGGAATCATTCTCAAATAAGATTCAAAATTTCATATTGATTCTTATTTATTAAATATCTCATATTTAATCATAAAGTTTCTCAAACTTTAAAATCAAGTCCAATTTGATTAAAATATCTTTTCTCTCTTTAACTAATTCTTTACATATGGATATAAATTATCGCTTTAAATCATATTTAAGACTAGATAAATTAAATTTATTTAGTTTATCTTTAATTTCTAATTAAACAATTTATATTCATAAATCAAGATTAATCTCTAGCGACTACCTAAATATTTAAGAATGTTAAAGTGTTTTTTGGATTAAAAAATTGAATTATGAAATATAACCCTTCAGTTTGTAGAAAAGTGAAGAGTTATCAAAGGTTACATGACTTGTTCCCTTATGTGTCCCATACAATTAAACATAACTAAATTAAAAACCAAAGGAGCTCTTACGTGTCTTATTCCACCTTAGTTTCTTTAATACACCTAAAGCTCTAATGTTCTACAATACATGGTTGTCTTGCACAATTCGAGGAACTATTTCAAGTTCATTAAAGAAATTATTGATCTAAATAATTATTTCACTAAATAAAAAATGTATTATGGCTTAATTAGCAACCATTGCTACATTGGGACGTTTTTAATCTCTAAATAATATTGTTCTAAATAAAATATATCTTAATCAAGATTTACTTCCAAAGTTAATATCCATATAAGCTTGAACTCAAATATCAACTCATACATAGAACAATGGATATCTTTAATACTTCACAAGTATTAGATATCTTAATTACTAAAATACTTTAGTGCAATATCTATGTAGTTAGACTAGAATAGATTCCATTCTATCTCTATAGATCTAATTTCCATAATTAAGTTGTCACCTTTTTATATCCAATAATTGTTTTTCTAGACAATTATATTTTTAACAATTGAAAATACGAATTATTTTTCTCTCTTTGAGTAATATATCTTTACATACTCCCACTAAAGAGAACAACTATACTCTCACTAACATTCTCGCATATATGATAACTGTACAATCATCTCCAAAATAAACTCTTTGAATTCGTCGTCAAAGGAAATCTTTGAACACCTTATAGTCTTTTAACTATACTCCCACCCTCTCGAGACACGTACCCAACATCCTGAGTGATGTCCAAGTGTGTATCCCGCGAGAGCGGCATGCTAAAACAGTCAAACACTCAAAATTGAGTACAATTTTTTTAATCAGTCACATATGCGGAATCAATAATCAAATCGGCCCATTTTATTCATAAACAATTTCATTCAAGAGTGTTACTACACTCATTAATCAAACTTGTTTACAACATTTCCAAAGTGGAAAGCAATTACATATAGAAGCATATTCAATGCATATTATACAAATGTAACGAAATACACAAATAAGAAAGTTTCAATACAGATGCCAACTGATCCCGACCTCCTCTATGTCTTACTTGAATGCAGTAAGTATACTCTCGTTTGTCTAACGGGGTACCCTTCTGAGATTGAAAAATATTTGCAAATTTTGGGTGAGTTTTGCGAACTCAATAAGTGACCATCCTTGATGGCTCACTCAATCACAAAACATATATAGACCATGCCATCACTTAATTCACATCATTTCATTCATAATCAAATAGCATCACAAATCATTTTGATCACTTATTTCACAATTTACATTTAGAGCAGTCACACAGTTCATTTTGTTCATTTGAAAAATACATATCAATTTTCATATATAATGCACGTGAGACTCACTTTCATTTATTTCTTTGTTATAACCAAGTGCCTTTAATTGTCCCATATCTATTGTGGATACCGAGCTTATTGATATCTGTCCTATATCCGTTGGGGATACTGGGCTCATTAATCATTGAGCCTGAGGCTCTGATGCATATAACTGAGCTTAAAGCTCTTTTTACATTAGCTACTCTGGTCACAACTGTCTTTATCTTTCATGCATTCATGTAGTGAAATGCATCAATCATATATGATCACTTATTCAATATCATATATCATCGGACTTTAGTCTGACATTCAACATTTATGCTGAGAACACTTTGTGATCATGCATTCATATCATGAAGCATTTAGCTCATCACATTCACATATAATTAGCACTGCAATATCTCATTCATATATCACAATCATCGTACCTTTATTATTCGGAATTAAACGATCAAATCACATTCACAAATATTCATAAACACTCAATTCATAACATAAACAAAATAAACAATAAAGTAAGACCATCTAGGTCTACTCATAATACGCTCCAGATTAGCATTAGCTTCTATGATCTAGAAACGTCTGAATGTGGACATTTGTCCCGCACATCAAATTTATGTTATACATGCATTGCACATACATTAATAAATTTGCACAATTATAAGCATTCATTTATGCACATATGTGTATATGAAATATGTGCAATGCATGTTCATGACAATCCCAGTATATTATCAAATTTCATATCTTATGCTCATTTACATTTCATAATTTAATCACTTGTCATTTCTTTTCTCGCATTTCTTGCTCTTATTATCAATTTCTAATTCATTTAAACTAGCTACACCTTACTCCTCTTCTTCAAATCACAACTTTAATCAAATGAACCACTTCATCTCCATTTTACATATGTCTTTAGTACTTTAATACCAACAATTCACGTATTAATGTAATTCTAGCATTACAAGACCAAACAATTATCCATCTCTCATTTCTGTCCTATATCACTTCCAAAAGTCCAGACCTTTAGGTTAATCTTCTGTGATCATTTTGATAAGTAAATGAAGTAATTTGGTAACACTCTCTACTATAAAAATGTTCTTTATTGTTTTAGGTTTCTAATAACACCACAATCATTCAACTTTGCTTACTAATTTGAAAGTTATACTTTAAACATTTTGGGACTGATCTCATTCTAAAACAGTATACTATGCATAGTTCCCATCTAGAAATTGGACATCTTAGAGGCTGATTCAAAATTTGACTTCTAATAAAATTTATAATCCTATGTTTCTAGTTTACTCCACATTAAAAATCATCTCAATTGGAACCCTACAGATCCAGATATAGTTAAAATTCTGAAGTAAGTTTAGTAAAATAATACCAGTTTATACTATTTCAACATATTCCCACACTTTCCTTCAATCAAACTTTTTCCAATCAATTCATAATGCTGCCAATGTTTGAAGAGATAGAATAATGTGTTAGGAATCTATTGGCTCAAAAATCAAGTCATTTGGAGGTCAGATAACAAGGTTATGGCCGAAAGAATCAAATAAGATTCTATCCTCAATCATATTGAACCTATTTCGGGGCAATTGGCATAACTTTCTCTATAGATATCGGATAGAGATCATTATTATATGGTTCGAAATAGGACTTCAAGATCTAAGACTTTTATGAAGACTTGAAGATAGATTTTGTCATCTAGATGATCAAACTTAAACTAAACAATGTAAGATGAACAATACTCAGAAGAAGTTTATGAACAGTACATGAAGATTTTACAATTAGCATAACTTTTTCTAAAGATATCATATCAAGGTCATTCTTAGATGGCTTGAAAGAAGACTTCAAGATCTACAACTTTTATGAAGACCTTGATGATAGATTCTATCATCTAAAGGGTCAAAATTGGATCAGAAGATGTAAGATGAACAGTGCATAAAAGATACACGTCATCACTAGACGATACGTTATCATCAGACGATACGTCATCACCAGATGACACGTCATCACTAGACTGCACATCATCACCAGACGATACGTCATCACTAGATGACATGTCATCACCAGATGATATATCATCACCAGACAACACGTCATCACCAGACGACGTTATCACTAGACAACACGTCATCACCAGACAATACATCATCATTAGATGACACATCATCACCAGAAGATACAGTCTATACCCCTGAGCATCTTCCTATATAAGCATCATAACTTTCGTCTTTGATGTCCAAAATTTTCATACTATATACCATTGGAAAGCTAGAAAGATAAGATACAACTTTCTAGAAGACATCTGTGTCTAATTTAGCCTATATCAATCCATTTTTTCTCCTGAATTTAGAATATAAAATTTGCACTGTGCAAACCTTGGAATGTCCTGAGCATAACCATTCGGCTACCAAAATGACTTCATTAAACTCTCAAATCTCAACTCAATAGGGTTTTCAATTGGAAATCCCACAAAGCACAATCACTAAAAAAAATTGGTTCTAGAATACTTAAACCTATGCATTTTCTAACTCCATGAACTAAAACCCTTCCAAAAAAATGCAAAAGATTCAAAGCGATTTTACCTTGATTCTTCACCAAATGAAGAGATCTTTGGCTCAATTATAAGCTCTTCTCTTCCTCTTCCTTTCTCCCTTCTTGAACAACCTCAAAATCTCTCTTGAAGACTAAGAAAATTGAAATCCTAGCTTATTTTCTCTTCTCTCTCTCTTCTTTTTCTCTCCATATTTCTGTCTCTTCTTCATAACACTCTCTTTTTCTCTTCACTTCACGTTTCCCCCTTCTTAAAAAGCAAAACTACATTTCTTTCTTCCATTTCTATCCTTAATGAGCCCAAAAGCCCCTTTTACCATTCCTTGTAGGCTTATGCTCTTTTAACCTTAAGTTTCTTATCAAAAACACCCCTTAAACATTCTTATAGCCTTTACACTTTAATTCAATCAACATATATCATATAATCTTTCTAACATCCCATAATAATTAATTTCCATAAAATTTCATAAAAACCTCATAATTAATGTAAATCATACTTATTCATCGAGAAGAAATTTTGGGGGACAACATTTCTCAATATACTCACATTTATAAACAATTATACCCAGAATGTCAATGCATGCATATACAGTCATTTTCATGTGCAACGATTCAATATTCATGTGCATGAACATATCACATAATGCATGAGCATGAAGCACATTTCTAATCTCTCAGTGAATCTATCACATTTACTATTTTGGCCATAACATGAGTAACAGGATGTTACAGACAGCATCCAGACGCTGTCAGATCGTCAAGGCAATAGCTATTCTAGAGTATACTGTGAGTTAACCTAGATGTTTTCTCACTATATTTGAATTGTTTATGATTAATTATTAGATATTGAACTGTTACTAATATGATTATGATAATTCCAGACATTGATGGTCTAAGGAGCTTGATATTTGGGACTATGTTAGAAGTGTGTACAAATTAAATATGCAATATTAAATGTGCTCTTAACTGTATATTGAATGCCAAACTCAGATCCGATAGATATGATAAATGACTGTGCACATTGAATGAAAGTGATAGATGCATTTTATGGTATTAATATGCATGATCAGATAAAAGAGTAATGATTGAAGTGACCAGTCTGAAAAGAGCTTAAAGCTCAAAAATGTGCACAAAGAGCCACAGGCTCAGTCATTAATGAGCCCGATATCCACTAAGGGTATAGGATAGTATTTGAGATGAGCCTAGTATTGACAAAGGGCTACAGGATAGTTAAATAGGCATTCAGTCACAACAAAATAAAAATAAAAGTAGAGTCTCATTTGCATTGCATATACATCTTACATGTATCATGTAAATAGTTGTAAAGAATGACTAAATTGAGTTGATATAATGATATTCTATGTTTGTGTACATGTGTATGATATGAATGATTGAAATGAATAATTGGATTACTCTGAAATGATTATATGAAATGTTTGTATTCATAATGGGCTTATTAAAATATGATGTATACTATGATTAGGTGATATATAGGATTTGATTCTCAATGATGTAAGATATTGTTTAAACTTTGTTATACGCTTGTGGTGTTTATGTTATGTTTTGAGTGAGCACATCAATGATGGTTCACTCACTGAGTTTACAAAACTCATCAAAATTACAAATGTTGATTTTCAGGTATTGAGGAGAACTAGGTTCTAAGGCAATCTAGTAGTAGTCTAGTATTGTCGATTTTAGAAACAAGAAATGGCTCAAAGGTCTAGTCAGTTCTCAAAGGTCTGGTCAGTTGATGTTTAAGGAGCTAGATAGAATGTGTTTGCTTAGTTTCTCTTTTCATGTAGAAGATTTTGTATAAAACAGTAAACTCACAGTTTTTTTGGCAATGTAAATATATAGACTATGACATGTAATGACAATATAAGCTTATGTTTGCGAATGAAATGAGAAAATTTAGTCTTTTGAATACTTGTGTATTGTATGCTGCCATAAGAAGTGAATATGATTGCTCTAATATGTCATTCTCATAGGATATGTTCTTGCATGTCTTCTGGATGTTCGGGCATATACTCTAGATAGTGGGGTGTTACAAAGCATCATTTAATCCAAATTGCAAGAAGATTCATTAGAGACAAGAGGAGGATTTAGAATATGAATCCTTTTATTTCTATTTGTTCTTCTGAATTTTTGTTATTGGTTTTGTTTTTTATATGTAAGAACCAAACTGTTTAGTGTCTAGGTGTGATGAACCCAAAGTTGTGATGATAATATGATTTAACCTTTTATTCATTGTAATTTTATTGATTGATTTATTATGATTCAATTATGTGTTATATTCTTAAACTAATATATCTGGAATATTAATCCATGATTTGATTTCATATGATTGAGAGTGAGAAATCCTTTGGTGTGAATAGATCTACTATAATTGAAAGGAGTTACAAGCAAACCTAGAAATATATCAATATAAATCCTCTAGATTATGGTCAAACCTGATAGTGAAATTCACAAATCAATAATGCAATCTTAAAGATTTTAACTAGAAAGAGATTTTAGTTAATCAACCGAGGGCTAGTTACTAATAGTCTTGAGAAAGAAATCAACATAAGACAATAATTTTCACGGTCTAATAATCAATAGTTTAATTGAATGATAAAGGATTAGTATTGAAGGATTTTCAGGGGGATTTATCACCTAGATGTTACTTATTTGATATTGAATTTTCTTAGTATTTTCCTTATCAGAGTTGGTTACTGTGTCAATCTTAGTTTAGTTGTTTAGTTTAATTTTTAATCAAATCAACAACCTGATTCAACTATTAGATAATAGAAAAAGGGTTAATACTAGTACTTATAATCCTCGTGGGACTGACCATTACTTATAAGTGTTAAATATAGCTACATCATGAACTTACAGTTAAAACATATAAATCTTTGTAAGCATAATAAAATATTTTATCAATTAGTACCATCAAGGTTATTAATGTTGCCAAACATCCTTAGTCTAGGTTAGGAAACCTTTATTCCTGACCTAAAATAGTTTAAATCTCATATCCAAACACACTCCTCCTTTCCCTTAAACCTTGAATGTCATAAGTGATGAAATCTTAGCCACCCCAAGAAGTTATCACCAATAGTGGTCTTCCTCCCACCATCGGCTTCTTGCATAGCTACTGGGCATCAGAACATGTAGCCGCCGCAAGGATTTGACCTCACAACCATATTATAACGTGATTTCTACCCATAAACACATGCCTCTTGTCACGCCTATGTGATTCTTGAAGTTACAAAGCCACCAAGTAGCTTCATGAATTGTTCCTAGTCGTTAGACATTACCCCTGATGCATTTTTGGGCGCTGTTCGACCTGTTGCCAATTGGTTCATGAGATCAGTGACAACTTCTTCTCCAGTAGGCTGCCTTTGACTCGCTAGCACCATCATCACTAAGGAAGTCATTCTAATCACCAATAGTAGTATTTGTTTAAAATTTTACACGCCTTACATAACCTTATTCCAGATAACTTCCACCTAAAATTTTCTCCATCCAAAACAAAACAATAAAACAACTATAGACTTACTTATTAAACCCAACAACCAACAAATACTGCAATACAACCAGACCATTGCAAGTAATCCACAATGGTTTTTAGGGTTTGATGGCTTTGATCTTCCGGTCTTAATATTTTAAGTTTTATGTTGTTTATTGTTTAAAATTTAAACAATACTGATTTCTAATTTTATTAACAATTCAATTCTAAATTGAATTTAAGATTTCAAAAGTTTAAATATGAACTTTTCATATTAATGTTAGTAAGATCGTAATCTAATTATTAAGGTTTATGATTTCAATTCCGATCAACAACAATCAAACAATTTAATCAAGTCATATAATTAAACTTGACTCTGATACTACTGTTAAGAAATTAGGTTAGGATTTGATCCTATGGGTAACAAAATAATTACAAATTTTTTTCCTTTCGATTTTCCAAAATTGTGAATATTAATTTGTACCTTATTCTAAAGCTTGACTTTTTCTCGTTGTATCTCTCAAATTATTTTTAAAATCAGTCCATTTCAACTGCATAGCTGCACAAGTGTCTAGCCTTAACGATATCCATAGAACGAGTTGAGAGAACTCTGAAACTGTTATAAAGAGAGTTAGATAAGGAGTGTTGGATATTATAGTAATTTAATTGAAATTAAATTCTAAATTTAATTAAATTTTAATAAAAATTATATATAATTCTAAGTAAATACTAGTTTTGCCTAAATAAGATCTAATATCTCATATTGATAATTATTGATTCAATATCTCAAATGTAATCATAAAGATTATCAAATTATGCAATCAAGTCCAACTTGATTAAAATATCTTTTATCTCTTCTTCTTGTTATTTATGTGTGACCTATTATGTTTCCAAATATGTTGATAATATAAATTATAACCCTAAATCATATTTAGGATTTGATAAATTAAACTCCTTTAATTTATCTTTAATTAAACAATTTATATTCATAGATCAAAATTCGTGTCTAGTAATACATTATAACTACCTAAATATTTAGGAATATCAAAATAATTTTAACTAACCTTTCTATACATGATATTTTCATATAATTCAATAAATTCATCATACAATATTTCGATTAGACATAGGGCATGAAATTAATGTCTATTCTATTTTGAATCAAATCATATTAGTTCTCTACTATTTGGCATTAATGTGATTAATGATAGTTGTAAATTATTTAGAAAGTGTCATTCTTCTTTGGCCAAAAATTTCTAGAATCAATACTAATCGAAACCAATAGGTCATTCTTTCTAATTACTTAAGAGTGATGAATTCTATATTGATCACTCAATTGCCTCCATATAATTCATATTATATTCAATGACTACAAATCATACTACCTATGATTAGAATAAGTTATAAATAGTATCAAAACATAATAATCTCTATATAAAATAATTTTAGAGATCTCAAGTCAAATTATTACTTATACAATTATTATAATAAAAATTTATATAAACATAAAAGTAATATTCTAAATAGATTTTTCATACGAGATAAATTGAGTAAACGTGTTTTCTAACAAATCCTCATATATTTATTTAAGTATCTCTATAATTTAATTTATGAAATCGACTATTTTCTTCATAATGAAAAATATAATGAGTGTTAAGACTTTTTATATTCTATTAATGTTTAATCATAATAGAACATTTGAGGGATAATATATAATATATAATTATGATTTTATCGTAATTTTATTTGCAATACATATTTATAACACAAACTTTATCATATATGTATAAGAAAAAAATTCTTTAAATTATTTTGTCACTTAAATACAACTAATCAATTAGCTGTAAGACATAAACTAATATAGTACAGAAGTCTCTTGATCTCAGCCACTTTGCATTTCAACGATTGATTGGGCAGAATATAATGACAATGAGGTTTTCAACCCCAACACAAAAGTTAAGGATCCAGCAGAGGACCTTCTTATGCTAAAAGCACTGCAAAGTAAGCAGGTACACCAAAAGCATTTCCCGTCATACGAGTTAATAAGAATGAGAGTCTCGTAATTGGATGGACACCCTCATAATACGAAAGAAATATTCTCAATAGAATGGATGCAAGCAAATAACATTTTCTCATTAACAAAACCAACCATAGAAGTTATTCTCAGGAGGGGTTGCGAATAGGTTCCACTGTCAAACTACGAAAAGAACAAAGTGAATTGGACCAACACACCACCAAGACAAGTTATTCCTCATCATTTAAAACCTACATCATTAGAAGCATATGCCAAGTCAATCCAAGTTGCAATAAGGCGTTAAGTCATATACAAGTTAAAAAGGAGTAATAGATGAAACTAACCACCATTCATAAAGCACCAAGCCAACATCAACATCAACATCAGTCTCAGTGGAATCAGAATCAGCGCTATGCTGGTCATCTGTAAAATCTTCCTAGAAACCATTGAAAAAGCTTTTTTCTTTCCCCCCCCCCTGATAAACCACTTGGATCATGCCATTTTCTATTGAGGTCGAAAGATGTGTAAACCAAACTGGATTTGCAAATTTCATACTTAATGCAGCAAAGCGATAGCTAATAAGCGTTGACCGAAATCATAAAATATTGGCAACGACTTTTTCACCAGGAATGCGGGACGGAAAATGGAAAATTACTGTTTGATGACAAAGAATGCTGGTTAAACCAAACCGGGACAAAATGCTATAGAAGTAAATAGTTAATATTAAAAGATGAGAGAAGTCAGATGACTCTGTACACCCATCATCCGCTCTGATCAAATCCAAACCATGCAAGCTGTGGCAATAAAACCAAGAGTAGCTGATGCCTCCTTTACAACAACTGAAGTCTCAGCTATTAATTAGGGAAAACAAAAAGATCCTAGCACAAAGTAAAGCTAACATCTATGTTGACCATTTATTGAGAGCTTAGTTTTAAAATGTCTGATGTTAAATCATAATACTAACGGGCATATACACAATGAAGGAGACGGTCATTAATTAGAAGATAGTTCCTCGTACCAGCATTCTTGACTTCAGAATTAGCGAACTGTAGTTAGTACAGTCCATTAGCATGGTAGCAAATATATATATATGTGTGTGTGTGTAAGAAGGACCATCTGTGAGGCTTGGACATAAGCATAGACATGCTAAGCTTAATTACACATCTACTTACATTTGTGAAACAGCAACCATTTTAAATTACACCAACAAAGGTCATAGAGAGCAGACATCAGCATTTAGAAAAATAGCCCTTTCTCGCACAAGACTAAATCGGAGTTCAGAAAGACATTATAATCTTGTGTTTGACAGTGTATATGAATCCTGAAAATTAGCAAATTCATAACCACCAGTAATGAAAGAAAAATACTAAGTATTAAATCGACTCAGACAAGCAATCTCTATAAATTATTTACCAAAAAGATAAGTAGCAAAACCAAATTTGTTCATCTTCTTCCAAACTAAACCTGGCTTCTGTGAGTATACCAAGCACATGACCCATCTCTATGCAATTCAAACTTGTACATATCTTATCCTCAATAATATAATTGTGATTGTTTAGGAATTATCAATGGTTGCAGCTGTAATTTTTAGTGGCCGTGTCCTTTCCTGTTCACCACTGCATCTCCAGAAAGCCCTTCTCCACCACACTTCAAATCCTCTTTGAATATTTGGACATTCTTCACCAGAATTTAGGAATCGACTAAACCAAGCAAGTAAAATATCCTGCTGCCAAGTCATAGGTAAAGTTAGAATCGTGTTACTAAGACCATCCTCGATCAAATGATAATCAAAGCCTTTAGATGCTCTCCTCATCCAGCCAAAGTCATCATAAAATGGAACCAGCCATGTTTGTAGAAGTAAGCACCTAACTTCCTTTGAGGCCAGCAACTGTCCCTTCCCAATCCCAACAAACAGCCTGGCTGTGACTCTGCTAACCTCATACCTATGAACTGCAGGAACTTTGGAATGTACATCAGACAATTCGGACAAGGATGCCCATGTTGTCAAAAATTCTTCAGCAATCTGTCTATCAATAAGAATATCCAACAACCAGTGTAAATTATCTGCTTGTCGTGCGATCTGTCCAGCATTTTCAAAATCCCCTGCAGCTGCCTGGAGAAAATGGTCTCTAAGGAGCTCCATACACCTATCACAAGCCGAGTATAAGGACCCTTTGTTGAGATCATTGCGAGAGGAATTCTCACGAAGCATCTTTGAGACCAATCCCTTCATCTGTCGCCTAGCTTTCTCATCTTTGCCTTCAAGCACTACATTTAGAAGTTTAACAAGCACCTGCTCATTGTCACTTCCCTCTTCAGTTCCATTATTCACTTCAACAGAAACCCTTTTCAGCACCTCCCCAGCTCCCACGCCTTCAAGATGAAGCTCCGATAACAGAGAAGCCACTTTCTCCTCCTCATCCTCAGCCCATGGAGCAGCTTCTAAGTACTCCAGACAAGACAAGACCCCAGCATCAAATCCAATTGCCGCAGAAACCTAAAACACACAGGAAATGGGGCCATCGAATTTAGTTCTTTAAAGCTCTAAGTCCACCACTAGCTAAGTATAAAGCCTACAAGTACAACACGATATAAAGTTGCCCAAATATGTCGGAAGAAGTCCAGTGACTAACGACTCTAGCATCATTGATGGCTTATATTTGACCTATGAGCAACAAATATCAATGCCACATTTTCCAGAAGAACAACAAACAGAGGAAGAATGTTTCTTTAGTAGTTGTAACGAACTTAAACCACAAAATTAACAGCTAAGCAAACCCAAAAAGCTTTTACCTTCAAAATACCAAGAATCCTGCTAACATCCTCACGCATAAGCTTCCTCCTCAAATCTCTACAGTACATCAACCTAAGCGTCTCGATATAAACCTCGACATCATCACAATCCGCAATCTCAACAACGTATGGCGTCGCTGCCGAAGGTCTGGGTTTGTTTGCCCAACGATCCGACAACTTCACAGCAAAGAACCTACTATGACCCATCAAGATCTGTCTGTGCACATCCATGGACACACTAATCCCATCCTTAGAACTCAAGGTCAACTTCAAATCACTAGTCGAGGAATCATTAAATTGGTTCCCGGGACTCCTGTTCCCCAACATATCGTTTATTCGCTGCATTATCAAAGCTTGCTTGTCTTGTACGGACATTTGCAAGTTGTGTGAAGTCTTATGAGCAACGTACGCCTGGTGGTTAAATGGGATTTGGGTTCTGGGCTGGATCTCCGGTTCGCTAGCCATCATCTCGAAGAGGGTGGGGCTGGATCGGGTCTTCTCCGGTGGTGGCGACATGGGGTTTAGGAGACCGGCAGTGAGGGCGGAGTTGAACTTGGTGAAACTCGACGGAAAAGACTGCTCGAGAGGAGAGTGGTGACCATTGGAGAGGGTGGTCCCGCCGTTGGAGACGGGGATGAAGTCCATGACCGGAGAAGCACTTCCCAATGAGAAAGAACCGGACGAATCGAGGAGTGGATCGAGCTTCGGACAAGGCTGTGATGGCGGCGAAGGCGGAGGAGGAACAGGGCGAGAAGCTGGGCAACACCAGGAACTATCAGGCGAGACGACAGAGGGAGGGTGAAGTTTCCGCAAAGGAAACTGAGCGTCAGAGTCAGGGGCGGAGGAGGAAATGGTGGTTTCACGGGGTGGTCTGCGGCGCTTGGATTTGGGCTTGGAGGGGTGAGATAGGAGTTTAAGGTGAGGTTTTGTTGCAGTAGTAGAAGTTTGTATTGTTGTTGTTGTTCTGGTTGCCATGGAATAAATTGTGCGCCTTGTCTTTTAGTTCATTGGCATTGGCATTGGCTTTGGCTTTGGCTTTGGCATTGGCAAATGAAATAGAGTGAGTATACTTTAGATTAGGATGTGAATTCATCATAAGACGCAACCAGCGAGGACTCTAGGAGGCGAGTGACGTTGCAATTAATTAATACACAGTGCAATGCAACGGCCACGGAAGAATAGGTTTTGGTAGGCTGATTGGGATGCGTTTGTCCCTTTTACTTGATGAGTCCATTCTCTTTGATGGTTGCTGTAAAATAGTTACGTACGAATCAAAACAGAGGGACCCACCTCCACCTGGCACCTGCTTCGTTCAGTCTACCGTCAAGATAAGAAGTACTTTTTGTTGTATATTCATTGGGGGATGGTCTGGTGGGTGGCAGTTGTGTCCTCTTTTATGGTTGGAACATGGACTATTTGTCCTAATTGCCTCTACGAATCATCATCCTTTGTATTAATCGGAACAAGAAAAGGCAGACAGCATGCCCAAGGCAAAATAGCAAGTCCTTCGTTGCTTTTAGTACACGACAAATACACTAATTATGTCCCCTTTTTTTAGTTATCCAAACATTTGGACGGTCCTAGCATCGTATCTCTCCAATGCTTAACGAGAAACACCGACTATTATGTAATCCAAAGGGCACACATAGGTAGGATCGTTCAATTACAAAATCCTATCTTATTAACATTAATAAGATTTCTTTTCTCGTCCTAAGTGATCAATTAAAGATAAAATGAATAATTTAGGGGCTATCTTATTCTATTTTTTACTATTTCTTGTTATAATTTTAAAAAAAATTAAAAAAAAAACAGAAAAAAAGTGTTTGGTTGGTTCGTGTTTTTCAATTTAAAGTTTTTAAATTTAGAAAAATTAAAATAAAATTTAAAAAACACAAATATTGTTTCTTCTTC
>JANZLD010000236.1:57305304-57322698 GCA_026413575.1 Erythroxylum carthagenense
AATCTTCCACAGTGGTGTCAAATCTAATAAAGGAATTTATAAATCAGTTAATGCAATTCTAAGATAGTAATTATAAAAGATATTTTAATTAATCAACATAAGATTATAATAGTCGTGAAAAATATTAACATAATTGAGGAATTTTCACGATCTGCTAAACTTTAGGTTAAATTAATATGGGAAGTCTTATTTATATGAGAATTCCTAGCAGGATTCGTTATATAAGTAGGATTCGTTATATAAGTATTACTCCATTTGCTGATTATTTCTTGATTTAGTCTTTGTTTTAGTTAGTCAATTATGTTGATTTATTTTATTTTATTACTTTAATTTTTATTTTGGTCAATCACCATCATCATAATTTGTCAGTTAGATAATAAGGAAAGAGTTAACACTAGTACTTTTAGTCTCTATGAGATTGATATTGGGTACTCTATAACTTATACTAAAGAAGTGATAGGTGCACTTTTCAAGAAAGATCTATAGTATAGGAGATTGAACATCATACATGCTCGATGTATGATCTCTAAAAGAGACCTTAAAAGTTTCAAGCTCTGTCTTATCAATTTGAATATCAAAAACAAAAGATGCTTCACAAAAATCATATATATTAAAATGCATAGACAACAGGTGCTTAACCATATGTAACATGGCAAATTTATTTGATGCAAGTAAGACAAAATCTATATATAAAAGTAGAAAACTGATCATACCCTTGCTAACCTTGTAGTACAAGCATCTTTCAATTTTATTATACAAAGCTAAATGAAGTGATTTCTTTATTAAATTTTAGGTACCTTTTGTAGGAAGCTTGTTTCAATCCATATAATGATTTCTTCAATTTAAAAAATAGATAGGTCTTGTAATCATTATAAAACCAGTCGAGTTATACCATATAGACCTCCTCATAAAGGATACCATTTAGCAAGGCAACTTTAACATTCATTCAATGTAGATTCATATCACAATGAGTTACTATTTTCATAATCATTTAAATGTATCTTTGGATGATATAAGAGAGAATGTAACATTAAAGTCAATCCCGTATCTCTAAATGAAACCTTTGGAAACCAATTTGGATTTAAATTGCCCAACCTCCTTGGGAATCATTTTTTGGTATTATAAATTTATTTATAGTTAATATATTTATAATTATGAAATAAATTAATAAATTCCTATATGTGATTATAATTTATGGACTGTATTTTATCTCTTAACACATCCCACCATTAATTTGTATAAAAACTAAAAAAAGTAACTAGATTGATGATATGCCTAATATCATAGTTATTCTCACCAAGATAAATTATATAATCATATGATATAGCAAGCGTCCTCACCTTAGAGGATCTTCCTAATTAAACTTGTTCAATTTTATCTTGTTCCAAATGAACCTCCTTTTGTGTTTATATTGGTTCTTATCTTGTACTAGAATGACACTAAGTCCAAAATCTACTAACCCTAAATGAATGGATGAAGGATATGAAATTCTAGTAGTATTAATTCTATTATCCTTTAAAATGTGAGAAGATCAACCTTGTTATTTACATTATATTTTAAAAGGTTATTTATTTATGGTTCTATAATTAAGCATCCACTTTCCCAATAGTAAAATATGAAAACTTTATAAATGTTCTAGATAACCTATAGAATAGTAATGAGTATAATAAAAGTAGCATATTTTATAAAGATCGTATCAATGTAAATGTAGCGCTTCCTTACTATAGGATAGACACTAGAACACTCGGAAGTCATTTCGGTACATATCATACGATAAGGGCGGTCGATCGCTACATTCACTTCACATGGCATTATGTCATTATTCACTTATACATCTTAAGAAAATCACAATATTTTAAAACCAACTTTTTCCTCATTTCATTGCATTAAAAAAAACTGAAGGTCTACATTGTCTTTCAACCTTTACTACATGTACATCATCAAAATCTAGTACAAAAGTACTACATGAAAGAGGAAAAATATACAAAGTCTATCTAATCTATCCAAAAATCCCAGCTGACCGACTTTTGAGCTATGACTTCTCTTGCCAAATCATAATCTAAACTACTGGTAGAGCCTTTCAATAGCAAGAGTCGTCTCTTGGTCTTGAAAAGACAACATTGCAATTTTGGTGAGTTTTACGAACTCATTGAGGTAACCATTATCGATGGTTCACTCAATTCATGCAACACACCATTTCACATAACATGTAATCCACAATTTTGCATAATAGGTCATGTAACACATTTTCACTCAAGCATATGCAATTACTCATTTCAATCAATCAAACATACTTATCAAAATGCATATGCAATGCTTATGCGACACTTTTCTAATTGTTATGTTGTTGTGAACAAGTGCCTGAACTGTCTCATATCCATTTTGGATACCGAGCTCATTACTAACTGTCTCTTATCCGAGGAGGATACAGGACTCATTATACATAGTGAGCCTTAGGCTCTTAATCATTGTCTGAGCTCGAGGCTCTTTTCACTTGTTGAGCTTTAAGTTCTGATCGGTGGCTACTCTGATCACAACTACCGTTATCTGATTATGCATTCATGTATGACATTCCATGTACGATAACCACTCACATTATAAAGCACTTAGTTCTTCACATTCATCGGACCTTCTGCTTGGAATCCGCAATTAAACACATTCAATTATCATTCAAATCATAAATTAAGTAAATAAGTAACTAAGTGAGACCATCTAGGTAACTCACTAGTTGTTCCCGAAGCTAATGCCTGCAAGTTCCGATAACATCTGGAGGTTGACGTTCTAGTCGCTCCTCTATATCAAACAACATACACATATATTACAATATGCACAGTTATAATTGTTCAATAATGTACATGAATGAAATGAATTATGTACAATGCATGTTTATGATAATCCCAGATATTTTCCCTTTAATTTCATTACAAAATCATTCCCATATCAAAACTCATCTAACTACAATTTATACTTAGGTTTATGCCTCACTAAAACTATTAAAATCATATTTCATTTCTTATTGAATAACTTCAAATTTTTCCATGATACACTTTTAGGTCTACTGTTCACGTTAAAAAAGAGAGTGAAATTAATGTAATTTGGTCACACTCTTTTCTAAAAAAGTGTTCCTCTATGTCTTATGTTTCCATTAACACCAAAATTACTCAATTTGGTTCAGTAATGTGAAAGTTATACTCGAAATATTTTCAGACTGCTTTTATTCTGAGACAACACCCTATACTCAAGTTCCACCTAGAAAATGAAATTCTTAAAGTCCAATTCAGAGCTTGATTTCTTCATGTAATTTGTAACACTATATCTCTAGTTTACTCCAAATTAAGAATATGTCCATTTGGATTACTATATAAAAAGATATTCCTAAAATACTAAACCATGTTCAATGCAAAGAAAAGTTTGCTGCAACGAACTCACAGAAGTTCACCGCGATGAACTCCTCCAGAGAAGAATTCTCGGGAAATTTTTACAAGTTCGCTATGGCGAAACCTAGAGTTGGCCGTGGTGAACTTTACTCAAAAGAAATCCTAGCTAAACATTCAATTTCGCCTTGGTGAACTTCCATAGAAGCATATGCAGTTTAGGGCTCTCTTCCCATTTTCCAGATTTTTCACATCTAACAACTTACACCTAACTCTTCTTATACAAAGATCATCCTTTCTACCTCATTTACTCTTCATTCTCTACTCCATTTCAATTCGATAACACTTACAAACCCATTCATGATCTATAGTTGATCATTATCCCAAAAATAGAACATCAAACATGTTCATTCATTCTTCAATTCAATTTACTCATCCAAACACCATTATAATGACCATTCTACCTTAAAAACATCTCTATAATAATTTATGGGTCATTAATGATCATTCACAATTATAAAAACAAGACATTTACATCATCTATTCATCATTCACGTTCATCAAACACAAAACACTATTTTATGTAATTTAACTTGTAACAATCATCATAAATTCTTCCTTTAACCATGCCCATAATGATTAAAACCTAAATTACTTTTTTTAACTTCCAACTCTTCAAACATCTTCAAGATCACCACGAATCCCTAGGTTTATGGTGAGAATGAAAGAGAAAGCAAGGTGAAAGAGTATCAAGTAAGAGATGGGAGAGCTAGCTTCAATGTAGGTGAAGGAGAGCGTAATTAGGGCAACGAAAATGGAGAAGAAGAAGAAGAAGAAGAAGAGAGAGAGAGAGAGAGAGACACAAAATGGAGAAGAAGAAAGCCAAAATGAAAGACCCACTAGTGGTCTTTCAATTAAAAGCATCGTGAGAGACCAAACAAGGAGGGTCTATATGGTCAAATTTTTTCTAAAGCTTTAAACTAAATTCTTGTATTTAACCAGTCCACTCAATTCCAATTCTTACTCCAATTGTTTCTCAATTTTCAATGACATTCATCATTAAGTTCCAATGTCACATATTAAAAATTTCTACTGCCATTTATCATTTGTTTTGCTACTTGGTATTTTTCCTAGTTCAAAAATACCCAACAAAATTTCAGAAATTTCTCCAAAAATCTTAAAAATTCTAAATTTGTAAATACACTCTCCAAATCAATTTTCAAGACATAAAAATCACAATTCTCAGTAAAATTCACATTAAAAAAAATTACACCTAGAATGTCAATGAATGCATTTATAGTCATTTTCATGTGCAAAATTTCATTATTCACATGCAAACATTCGGTATTCACGTGTATGTGCATGTCATATTATGCATGAACATGAAATGCATTTTCTAATCTCTCGATCATCTCTCACATATTCTATTTTAGCCATAACATGGATAACAGAATGTTACAGTAAATAAGTGGGATAACCCAAAATTTAGAGATGAACGAGAATAGGTTTCGATTCTTTCCATAACTCAAAAAGTGTTTTCAACACTAATTTGTTTAAGACTCTATTAAGAATGTACAAAATGATCTTAATAGATCTAAAGGTAATTTAGAAGGTTAGTCTTGCTTTGTATGCTACTTATTATATCTTTTAAAGTGTGATTTTATCTTTCGATCACGTTATTCTGTTCAAGACTATATGACATAGTTAGTTGAGCTACTATTTTACAACTTTCCACCCATAATACCGTCTTTATGATCAATCTTGATTGATCTTCCCAGTTGGTTCAACATCAATGTTAAAGATTTTAAATTTATTAAAAAGTTTAGACTTTTCTCTAATTAAGGATAAATATTCATAATGAGAATAATCATCAATAGAAGTTAAAAAAAATATCCAAATTATAAATGGTAAGTCAATAAGGACCACAAATATTAGTATGAATAATTACTAGAAAATCATAACTATGAGTTTATTCTTTATTTATGTTGGTCAACTTTCCTCCAATAATTAATACATCTCAAGATCATCAAAGTCAAGAGTTGTAATAATGTTTTCCTTTATAATTTTTTTTTATCTTTTTCTCTAGAGATGTAACCCAATCTTTTATGATAAAAAATAAATAATATAATTTTTGTCAATGGTCTTTTACTAATAACATTTTTAATAATATATAAAGCATGTCATTAGGAATTAAACATATTCTATATGAATCGTATGAAAAGAAGCATATACCAATATGTTTTCTGTTGAAAGGTAACTATACGCGAGAGTTCTTGCTTAAAAATTATGGTCTTCGTTATCTAAAGTAGATACAAAGATCAATTTTAGTCTAAAAGATGATAAATATATAAAACATTTTATATATAAAAAGTTAAAAACTATTACAAATTAAACAAATAAGTCTTATAAAATCGACATCAAGTTCTTTGTTATTACCAACCATTAGATTAAACTTATTTTTATTCAGTTGTCTCCTTAATATAAGTCTATACATTATGAAAACAACATGATTAGAAGTTTTACTATCTAACTATCAATAACCTGATATGGTGGTCGTATCAACATTATATTCATGAATAATATAGGCCAAAGAGTTATCCGATAGTTCTTTTTATCTTTGTAGGCTTTATATTTCATATAATCTAATTTTTTATAATCTTTCTTTTTTAAAAAGAAACATCACATATTATTTATGATATCTATAAGTTCATTTACAATACTAGTCTAGCCTTGTTATTTAAATGATGTATTTCTAGGAGCCTTACCTTTAAGTTTTTAAGTTTGGCTTTAGGTTTTAGTCTATGTCTATTAAGGTTGTTTGTGATGCGCTCTTTAATTTTTTTGTTCATCTAAATAATAGATAATCAAAGAATTAATGTCCCAAGTTTCATTTTATGGGTCGTAAGTGGTAATAAGGATACCAAACTTTGATGTTAACAAACTCAGAGCTTCATAAACAATGCAAGCAGCAGAAATCGAAATGTTTAATGCTTCAAGTTTACTCAATAAATAAACCATCTCGATAATATAATCTCTCACTCTCCTAACCTTAGTATATCTCATAAAATATAGTTCTTACATAATTATTCTGATTTCACATTGGACGAAACTTTTTACTTTGAGAAACTTTATTATGAAAGTCCTTTATTATGTTTGTTTTTGGTAGTCCACTAAGCACATGATTAAGTATGGATCTCTTGATGTTCTAATAGCACATTATATTTGACTTTTCCTAAGCCTTATAGGTTGCCTTTTCAAGTTCAGTACTAACAAGTGAATAAATAGACGTCTTTTCCTTTATCATGGTTATATTAATGTTCTCCATCTCCAAAGCAAAATTCTACATCATATTTTCACTTCTTGAAATTGAAACTAGTCAGGGTTTTAATGATAAACTATTGTTATTTATAGAAAAGATGATTATAAAATAGAGAATGCATATAATCTTCACGAATGTAAGATAACAACGATACTAGAAGTCATAAACAGTATATGTAATGAGCATCTTATTAAAAATATTATGAAATACATATGGGTAGAATGTATGATATACAAAGATAAGAGATATTATCAGAGTAAAACTCTTATGATTCTACCACCTATAGGAATATAGATCATTCAAGAAATGATAATCTCCTATTAAATGCCTTTTATGCACATATTAAAATTTCAAGTTAACATCTAAGAGTAAAATAACCAAATATAAAATTAGAGCCATCACCTAATATACAAGTAAAATAGTCCAAATATCAACTTTAAATACTATTATGGTGACTACATTGTTATTGATATTCAATCAATTCTACAAGCATAAGGGATAAACCCATATATTGTCATCACATTTTCTTGTATGGCCATAAACCTATAAGAAGCATAACTTTATATAATGCATAATCTTGATGTACCTACTCATTTTAAAATAATAATGTTGAAAAACATTATCAATAACCTTTATTAAAAAATTTACAATAAAAAATCTCAAAGAGTGATAAATCATGCAATATAAAATAATAAACAAACTTATAAGACAATAAAACAACATTTATCTCCTTTATTTCATGTCAATAGCATAAAAATTTACTCAATTATGAATTTCAAAATTTTATTTAAACTTCTTTAGAGCTAAACCTTAAATCAATTTAAAGTCTATTATACAATTTTTTAAAAAATTTAGACCTTTTTATACTATAGTGAAATGATGTTAGTGTGTGCGTAAGGGCTATGCATACATATATGCTACATGTGCCAAGCCCTACGTACTGACTAGATTGTGTAGACACATGTGATTCACATGCCAGATGTTCTCTAACGTGGTCTAAACCTTTATTACATGTGTGATGCACGTGCTTAAAAGTTATAAACACGCCTTTAGTATAGCTGGCATTGAGGACGGAAAATTGATGGCTGATGCTGAGATTGGAGAATTCTGGGGTCTCTTTGGTGGCTTTGCTCCACTTCCAAGGAAAACAGCTAATGATGATGATAAGGCTGCTGATATTTCTTTTACTAAACCTTTTAGGTAGCATAAATTCCTTAGTTTTTGATTATTTTGATTTTAATTCTAATTATTAAATCAAAATATATTGAAAATTTATATATTTTAAAAATATTTATATTTATTTATAATTATTAGATTAATTTTATATTGTTATTAAATTCCTTTTTGATATTATTATTATTATTATTATTATTATTATTCTTATTATTATTATTATTATTATTCTTCTTCTTTTGTATGATTATTATTATTATTATTAAATTCTTTTTTAATATTTCAATTATGATGATTAATAATAATTATGATTATTATTTGTGTAATAATAATTATGATTATTATTACTATAATCTATATTATTATTTATATTATTTATATTATTATAATGATGATTATTATTAAAATGATCTTTATTATTATTAATATTATTTAAATTATTCTTATTATGATGATGATGATGATTATTATTATTATTATTATTTTCAAACTCTCGTGAAAGCGAGCAGCTCGGCCTTGCGAGGCTTGGTTATTATTATTATTATGAATACTACATTATTATTATTATTATTATTATTATTATTATTATTGTTGTTATTGTTATTGTTATTATTACTATTACTATTATAATAATAATTATTTTTAAAACACAATTTTTTAAACCTTATTTGTTTAATAACTATTTAATATTATTTAAAAAACGTTGTCGTGTTGCTCGGGCGGGGTTCGGGGAGGAAAGCTAATTTCTTGACCTTTCTTGACATCTAACTCTCCAAGACGTCGTGGATAGTACTTTGCCACGTCTTACTACCAAAACGACGTAAGAAACATGACTTTTCAACGACGCCTGCATTCAACTTCGCCGAATTTTCCCATCTCTCGTGACGTCTAAAGAGACGTCCTACATTTCGCGACGTCTTCTACGAAGACGACACGAAATGTATCTTTTTGTTGTAGTGTATTGGTAGGAATTTTAAGTACAAATTATAGGATTTAATCATATAATAAGACATATTTATGGATCATATCATTTATTTGGATATTAATTAAATTTTATTGAGCAAAGAGAACTTGAAAGAATTTTTTATATAAAAATCTAATCAATGAAATAAAATCATTACTTTAATTTAAAATAATACTCTTTAGCAATTAGATGAAATTAATTTAATTAATGGTATTAACTTATAAATGAGTGTATCCATCTATTAATTACGAAAAATATACTTCGTACGATCCCTTTAAGAATAGTTTTTAATTTGTTTCTTTTTCAAAATAATTTGAAAATTAATATTTTTTATTAATAGAAAGATATGAAATTTTGAGTAGCATTGTCAGATCCAAAATATATGTTCAAGAGAAAAATTGTAGTTGCATTGTCCATAAAAATTATTTTTTTGTTAATTTATGATACTAATTTATTACAATACTTGACTGTGAGAAAACTCGGTTAATGAACAGAATTAACGGAATAATTGATTCCAGAGTGCGGGACCACATCGGGAATAGTTGCTGGATAAAGCCATGGTTTTCTAAGTTTGTTGTTTTCGGTAATTATCTATCGTTACTAAAACCTTACTTTAAGACACAATCAAAGTTTTTTTTTTTTGAAATAATAAGACACTATCAAAGTTAAAAATACGCACTTCAATGTCAAAATTTCGAGCAATTAATCCCACTACTGAAGCGTATACGATTATATACAGTAGTTAATTTCCATCTTTTATCAAGCCATCTGAAAAAATAAGTAACAACCTACTTTGATTGGCATGAATAAATGCTCCATAAACATGCACATGCTCTTGTTTCCCTTCTCTAACATAGGCATAGGCTCATGGATGGAACACATCTATGTCCAGGTTGTACATACCCATTAGATTTCTGTAAATACGCTACAGGAAACTTGATGATTGTAGATATCTAGTGCTGTATATGACAATAATATATATGTATTTATATATATATATATATATCTTGGTATGTGCAACAATAATGCAAATAATCAGATGAGGAAGATTACAGCGAACAGATCCATCTTTAATTGTGTCATTGATGGGCAAACCGTCAACACTAATCGTGTAAAAGAGTTATTATCGTTTCTGTCCATAACAGATACATAGTACTCCAGTTGTATCTCACGTATATTATATCCAACGTACTAATTATACATAAACACCTTGTCATCATCAAGTCTTCCTCTTCCTGCTCAAAATTTGCAACTTCCCTGCAGGAATTCATGGTAGTGCTTTAGCTCCTGTTCTTTCGCTTCTTCATGGCTCTAGGTGCTGAATTCCCAAAAATGGTTAAGAAAAAAAAGAAAATTCAGTTTCCTTATTTTAGATTTCTAAAGACGGTAAAGTAAATCACTAACTAGCTAGATGACGTAACCAGGCATAAAAAACAACTTCAAAATAGAAAAACGCAAACATGCCTATCGTGACTGTGTATACAAAAAGATCATAATTTAACCACTTCTCAGTTTTTCTTTTTCAAACTACATCAAAGTGATAGGAGATCGATAGCTGATACGAACCAAGTCCAGTGGCTTCTGTTCCTTTCATTATGCGAAGCCTCTTGCATGAATCAACAAACATCCTGTGATGATTGAAATAACGGAAAACTTCAGTTATTTCTCAGAACCCCTAACATATAAGATTTACTTGTTTTGTCTTGTTAATTAATTCTCGTCACCTTTATTGTTAGGGTTTTAGCTAGATACATAAAAGAAGTGCATAAAGGACTTACTCCCAGGGGACATCACCGACAAGCATCCAGTCTCCATCCTTATCTTCATAGGTGGGAACACAGTCAGAGTCATTAAGTAGATCCATAAGCTTTCCTTCGTTGATGAAATCTTTCATTCCTTGAGACCCAATGCTCCCTTCAATGTTGTTAAAGCAATTCCATGTCAACTTACAACTATATATATACATTAAAGATGGTAGTAATATTATATCATTTTATACCATAAAGAACTTGTGTATGCTTAAAATGTACACCTATAGTGAAGGAACTGAACATCTTGGCCAAGGCATTAGAGAGCTCCTGATAGCTCTTGTACATCTTTAAATCCACCTTACGGAGGTAAGGTGCACCATCCATACTAACTTTCACAAAGGTAGGGGTACCTCCATTAATGACCTTTTCACTCATCTCATCAGCGCTGCTCCTCTGGACAGCCAACATATTTTTTCTAGATGATCGAACTGGAGGCCATCCCGCAATCTGTGCCCTAGAATTACCATCAATTAATAATAAGAAGAATCTTCACGAATTAAGATTTTCAATTATCAAATGATTACTTGACTGTTAATTAATAAAAGCAATTATTAGTGTTCGTATTTTTCACGCTTAGAGACCTTATAATTCCCTCTTCATCTCTTCCTTTTCTTTATGTCAATTTTCTTCGATTTTTTTTTTTACCATCCAAGTATCTTATTTTCAGTCAAGAAAAAAATAAAGAGAACATCCTTCAAAGGCTAACCACATGTAGGCTCTTGAGACCTCTTAACTAAAATTTCCGTTGACCTTTTCTTTTAAATAGTTTTTACCATTTATTTTTCCTCAGAGATTGAAACTAATTAAGAATAATAGATGAATATCGGTAAATTTATCTACCCAGATAAGCAGTCTAGAACAAGATATATGTACTGTTGGAATTAATACAGGATGAGGTGAAGAGTACACGAAGTACTTACCTATTTGCTCAAGACATGCATGTTATGATCTGTAGCTCTTCTCATGCATATATATTTTCTAAATTTTGTCGAGAAGCACAAGTAATTATCTCAGGTCGGACATTTAAACAACTACAGTAGAGTTTTTCGAGCTTCATCGTTGACCATACAACAAGATCTATATACAGAGAGTCCTAAGACAATAAAATCATTCTTTCCTTAAATAATGATTCTCTTTTACACATACAAGAAATCTAGTTTATTTGGTTATACAAGAAAACTGTACCCTTTCTTACCCACACCCCATCTCTCTTTTTGAACTACGTTAGTGGAATAAACAAGTACCTAAGCTTAGCAATATCTTGTAATTTGTGCTGGTAAAATGACCGTGAAACCAATATGACTGAAGATCACGGGAGAAGAAGGAAACCAAAAGAATAAAAAAGCATGCAACTTACTTGGCTGGAGTTTTGGTTGGACCGGCAGCAAGAAGGTTCTTTTCCCCGTGTAAACCCTTGAACTTTTCAGTTGGATCGATCGTTTCTTCTTTTGAGGACAAATTGAGCTTCAAACCCACTGTTTCGGAGAACCCTCTCTTCCTTGCCACCTCTTCTTCAGTCCCTCCATTTCCTGGCAAGCCTAGCCTGAGTTCTGTCTCATCGAATCCCATTTTCTTCCCAACTTCCATATATTGACAAGCTTTTTGCAAGTCGAACTCTGTCTATCTGTAGAGAAGAAGACTTACTTTCCTTTATATTCTCTCTCTCTCTCTTTCTATATCTAAGCAAGTTTTTGTTTGCTAGCTTTGGTTCATGAGCTTTGGATAATAGGTGCTTGAAACATTTGGAAAAAAATGGTAAAATGTATCACAAAAATCGGATAGGTATTAATGATATGTGATGTTTGGGAAGAGCAGTAGTGTGATTGGGCTTATGGGTACTAAAATAAGCCTAGGAGGAGGGTGGTGGGCATTTTGCTGCTTCGAGTTTCATGTAGTAAATAGGAGAGAAACACGTCAGAGGATTCATGTGCGCTGGAATTTTAAGCCTTTGCTGGGTTAGATGACGACACGGTGCTGCTATCCTCATGGTTGTCTCTTTCCCATTTTCATTACCACACTTGGTGGCCCACCATGTACTATGTCCAATTGCACCCAGTTCAGCTTCCAATTGGTGATCAGAGTTTATGAAAACAATTGGTGAAAAATAATTGAAAAACCCAACTATAATGAGTACGTACGATTGAAAAATTCACAAAATACATGCATCTAATTCTAATAGAAACAACGAGTTGATGAACATATGTGCATCTCTTGAAATTTATAAATTTGGAATTTCGGAAGTAAAATTTCCATGCATCCCCAGGTTGATCATTGGATGTATAAGAATAATGTTATGATGAATAGCAACTATTTTACTATCTTTCATACGAACTGGTTTTGTCACAATTTGACTAATTATCGCATGACCTATTCATGAATTAAGGTGGATGAAGTCTGTACATAAAACAAAAAGTTATTATATATTCTACTTAAATTGTTAGTGAAACATTTTTAATGTATATACTTCTACTTGGATTTGATTATAAGGAATATAAATTTACAAATTAAATTACTTTTGATTGCTATATACATCCAAACAATATTCTAACAAAAATATCTTACTACTAGTGTCGTGTTTTTGGTATAGAAATTCATATCTTAAAAATATGAGATTCTTCAAGTAAAATATAAACTTATATCTTCTAATTACTGAAACATTTTTATCATATAAACTTATCTCTTAGAATCATTGACACATTTTTATAAACAGATAACTGTTTGTATTTTTCGACAATTCCTTTACTTAATTTGTTCAGATAAATATATCAGGTTATCTATATAAATGTCTTGGAAGCTTGCAAGTTACTTGGATCACATGATTTTTGAAACTCAAAAACTTCATTTACTTTTGCTAAGTGGACTCCTTGTAACAAAACACACACTTTTACTCGTGACGTGTTTGTGTATTTATCAACTTGGTTTTGTTTCAATCATGTTTTATCTATTTTTCTTTTATTCTGGAGAGAGTCATTAACTAAAATTAACAAAAATGTCTCTTACCTATGCGAATTGAATTCTTACTTTTGCAAGTTTGGCTAGATCTAATATTCAATTAACTTCGGCTCATATAATTTTGAATGTTTATTATATAATTAAAGCTTTTCAACTACATCTGTTTTCGTAACTTAATTTTCTTCCTCATTTTTCCAATCTTTATGATGGTCATTTCTTTTCGTCTTTTTAGTCCCGTGATTTTTTTAAAACTTTTCTCATCAATGTTAATTGTTGATACAAACACCAAACTACATATTAATCCTATTTTCTCCTTTTCAATATTTATTAATTATGTTATTGTCTAATGTCATCAATTGACAACATATATGGTTTTGATGTATTCGACCATCTTGCTTTATGCTTTATATTAGAGTCGATCATTACATTGTTTCGATAAAATATGAATATCAAGATAGTAAATGGAGCATGATTAGTTTCTCTTGGGTGACTTCTAGGCATATGGAATTTGGTATTTTAATAATCACTTTTCCATCCATACTTGGTTAAAATTGATAATCCGCCTTCTTTTTAATTAATTTGAATTTAAAAATATTATCTTCTAAGCCAATTTCTCACACTTTGACAGTATTTAAAGCATGCCACCAAAATTCTTTGAATATTTTTATATTCAAAACCTAATATATTTAACTTTTTGTTTTCTTTATATTCATTTTATAGTTGATATGCCATTATGGCATATTTAGTAAACTTCTTTGAATTATGCTTTATTGCATGTTAAATGTGCTCAAACTCTCTCTTTCTCTCTCTCTCTCTCTCTCCCCCTCTTCCCTTTTGTAGTTAAAAGTGAGAACTTGTAGAAAACCAACATCACTCACTGCTTTGTTATTCATGATTATTGTGTTTATACAACAGTAAAACAATTATTTGTATTACAAACTTAGTCTCCATATTGAATTAAATTACAAGCAAACCTATGTTGTAAATAAAAAACTAATTGTCAACTGCTAAAGACTACTCTATTCATCTTTTTGCATCTTCTACTTCATACGATGCGACATATCATAATTTTGCACTAGTTGTAACATCCCCCCTCTCTCAAGTTGGAGGTTGGTACCAATAACGCAAACCCAACTTGGGTAGTAGATTGTGAAACATAGGATCATCCAAGGATTTTGTAAACATGTCAGCTAACTGTTATTTAAAAGAAATATAATGAGAATGGATGAAACTAGCTTTATATTTGTCTTGAACAATATGACAATCAAATTTTAAATGCTTCATCTCTGTTCATGAAAAGCAAGATTAACAGTAATATGTAAAACTGCTTGATTATCATAATACGAAGAGATTGGTAAGGGAGAGGAAATCTAGAAACCCGTAAAAGATAAGTAATCCACTGTAATTCACAAGTTGTGGCTCCCATGCTTTGAAATTAAGCTTCTGTCAAAGATTTTTAAACTGTAGCTTGTTTCCTTGTTTTCTAAGAACTCAAAGAAGAATTAAGAAAAACACAATAACCTATAAGAGAATGTTAAGTAACAGGACAAGTTGCCCAATATGCATCGCAATATGTGATAAGATTGAAAGAATATGATGAAGGATAAAATAAACCCTTCGAAGGACATCCTTTTAGATACTTTAAAATATATAAAACAACTTTCTAGTGAACAATAGTAAGAGACTGAATAGATTGGCCTAATTGTTGGACTGAATGTGTAATATTAGGTCAAATAAATCCCAAATATAATAGAAAACCAATTAACCTTTGGTATGACTCTAAATCTATAAGCAAGGGAGCATTTTTCGTAAGAAATTTATATGAATATGGAAAAGGAACTTGTTATCCTTTGCACATGCTAGACCAACATCTTCCAAAATATCATAAATACATTTTCTCTAATTAATATACATTCCTTTAAATGATCAAGCAATCTCCAAGCTAAGATGTTTTTTACAGAGCATAAATCCTTGATAGTATATTGTTGATGAAGAAACCGTTTGCCAACAGAAATATCATCTTTCAAAGTGCTTATAAGAAGCATGTCATCTACATAGAAGATTAAAGCTAAAAGACTTTGACCTATGCCTTTGACATATAAACAATTATCATGAGCAATTTTTTTAAAAACCAAACTGATGAAGACGTTAAGAAAATTCTTGATTTCACTATCTCAACGCCTGTTTAAGTTCATACAATGATTTTTCTCAATCTGCAAACTTTACCATCATATACTTTTATATAACCTGGCGGATATTCCATATAAATATCTTCATCTAAAAAGCCATGTAAAAATGCAATATTAATATCCAATTGATGTAAATGCCATGCCTTTGTTGCTACTATAGTGAAAAATGTTTTGACCGTCACTACTTTAGCAATAATCTTCCCTTTATACCTAATGAAAACCTTTTGTAAGTAAACTAGCCTTGAATTTGTCCACAATACCATCATTCTTGTATTTAACTCTATGTACCCACTTACAGCCTATTGCCCGCTTGTTAGGAGGTAAATCAGTTAATTCGTAGGTTTGATTTTTTTTCTAAGGCTTACAACTCATCCTCCATCACTCTACCAATTCTCATTTGTTCAAGCTTGAGAATATGAGCTGGTAGGAGATGAGTGTGATGAGACAAAATAAGGAAATGCCAGTGGTGTGTGAAGGTGATTGGTAAACGCTCCCAACATATTCAAAAGGTAAAGAAGATTTGTTATGAAAGATCAATCACAATAATCAAAGAATAACTGCGGAAATAACAAACACACACAGATTTACATGGTTCACCAATGTTTTTTGGCTATGTATGGCTAAGGTTTTATTTCACTATGAATGCTTTAGATATCGGTACACTAGGAGAATAGAATGCATTTGTATGCCCAGGAGACTACAAAAGATATAACTGCCCCTGAACCCCCACTTGGTGTAAAGTCCAAGTATATTATTAGGTTCCATATCTCAACAATTCTCTGTAACATCCCCTCACCGATGGGAAGGGTAAAATAGTAATTTGGGACGGGTTATGAGTGTGTATACGTATCTCGGCATGCTCATGCATAATATGGCCTCTATATATATATATGAATGGTAATTTTGGCACATGCACATGATTGTATAAGCATTCATGAGATTTCCCGGTATATGTGTCTATAAATGTAAATTTTTGTGAAAAATGTGTTTGTTGTGAGAAAAAAATGTGATTGTTGTGCTTGAAACTTGAATTGGAGTAGATTTGTATGGATTATGAAAGTTAAAGTAAATGAATTGATTGAAATGGAAGTTGATAAGCATAAAAGAAATAGTAAAAGCGTGAGAATTTTGAAGAATTAAGAAAGTTGACTTTTTGGGGTTAGAGTGTTGACCTTTTGATTTAGGCAGAATTTGAGAAATTGATCTTCATGAAACTTATAGAATATGTTAACAGCTTTCTGTCGCTATAAGGTTTGATATTTTTCGATATCGGCATTGAAAGTTATGATTTTCCGAAGTTAAGGCTATATTACTTTGTTATTAAAAGTGTTTGAGTGGCATATTTTTTGAACATGTTTGAGTATTTTGATGATATCTTGATCTATAGAGATCCAATTAAGTTGATTTTTGTTTCTAAATAGACTAGAGACATGGATCTGCAAGTTATCTGAAGAAATCAAGCTTCAATTCAGTTCCTAAGAGTTTAAATTTCTGAATTGAAGTAGTAAAGTTGTAAGAATTTGTATAAGGGCAATTTGGGCATGACACTTAAGATTATAAGACTTAAGGTTTAAAGGAAGGGGTAGAATGGACATTGCACCCTTATTAAGGG